>CM077158.1:155081971-155190067 GCA_039583875.1 Platanthera guangdongensis
AGGTACAAAACTAAATTGTAAATGACAAAAGAGTTCTGATAGTCTTCTAAAATGGAATGTTATAATCCCAAGAGAAATCCTCAGACAGCAGTTGGTAAATTAACGAAAGTTCACTAGTTTAATTCTTTATTCCGCAACTGCAGACTCTCCGAATCTTCTATAGCGATTGGAAGGACTCGCATCCTCATGTCTTCCTAAATAGGCACCGAGAAGGCTAAATCAAATCGCTAGCCTCCTACCACAAGGCTTTCCTCAAAAGGAGACGTGGAAGACGTCATGTAATCCAAGCAAATCTGCGAAAACGCCAACCGATAGGCTGCTTCTCCTATCCGCTCAACAATTTCAAAAGGCCCCAAAAACCTTGGACTCAACTTCTTGAGTCCGGCGGATCCGTGAGACGCTTTGAACGCTTAAACTTCAGATAAACCCAATCACCAAATGCAAATTCCAATTCCGGTGACGAGCATTAAAATATTTTGCTTGCCTGCTTGCGACACTTTCATACGCACTTGGATGGTCCGAACCAACTCACAAGCGTCAACTACCACAACTTTCCCAAAAGTGTGGTGTCTCCCGCCTCTGCCTAAGACATTGGCGTTCGACACCGCCTCCCATACAAAGCTTCGTATGGCGCCATCTTTATGCTTGCTGAAAACTGTTATTGTACGCAAATTCTACATGAAGAGGTGATCCTCCCACCTCTTGCCAAAATCAAGAACGCACATTCTCAACATTATCCTCCATAGTACGGTTCGTTCTCTCCGTTTTCCCATCAGTTTTGAGGATGAACGCCGTACTGAACTTTAGCTTCGCTTCGTTCCCAAACCTCTTCTGAACCATCTCCAGTCCTTGGACGTAAACCGTCCATCGCGATCACTGACTATGCTCTTAGGAATTCCGTGCAGTCGCACAATTGTTGTGAACATACAACTCCACCAGCTTCTCCACGCTGTCCTCTTTCCCGATTCGGGATGAAGTGAGCCACCTTGGTTAGGCGAATCCACGATCACCCAAATAGCATCATTACCATGCTGCGATCTAGGCAAACAATGCACAAAGTCCATGGAAATGTCCTCAAATTTCCACTCAGGAATTGGAAGGGCTTCAGAACCCGCCCGTTTTTCTGACATCGGCCTTCACCAAGGCACATGTTTGGCAACGACTCACATACAAAGCTACATCCCGCTTCAACCCCGGCCACCAAAAGATTTCTTCATATCCAAGTACATCTTTGTACTGCCTGGGTGAATGGAGTACTTTGAGAAGTGAGCCTCAACATCAACACCTCCCGGAGATTGCAAAACTGCGGTACACAAACCCTTCCATCCTTTCTCAAGATTCCCCCGATCATCTCCCAGGTGCTGCTCTCGCCCGTTTGAGCCTCCAACACAAAAGGTTGAAACTCCACATCTAATCGAGTCGCTTCCCGAATACGATCGGACAAGTCGTTTTGCACTTCAATCCAGTTCAACCGAGCCACGCTAGACTCGCCTCTCGCAACACATTCCAATCCAAGGGACTCCCATTCCCGTACCAACCGCTCATCATGAGCTTCGATCCAATTTCTTGCCCCGAGTACTTTCTACTCAACGCATCCGCCACCACATTGGCTTTACCCGGCGTATACTGGATCGCCACTTCGTAGTCTCCAAGAAACTCAACCCATCTGCGTTGCCACATGTTCAAGTCCTTTTGATCCAAGAGATACTTCATGCTTTTATGGTCCGTGAAGATCTCCACCCTTGCGCCATACACATAGTGTCGCCAAATTTTCAATGCGAAGATTACCGCCGCCAACTCCAAATCATGGACGGGGTAATTCCTCTCATGAAGGTTTCAGCTGTCTAGACCCAAAAGCTATCACCTTCCCATGTTGCACCAAAACGCAACCCAAACCGCATCCCATGCGTCACTGAAATTTGAAATCCATCGGTCCTTTGCGGTAAACTCAGGATCGGAGCCATCATAAGCCTCTCTTTAGGTCCCTCAAATGCTTGACCGCACTCTTGGGTCCACACAAATTTATGGTCTTTGCGAGTGAGAGAGGTGAGGGGTAGAGCTATCTTCGAGAAATTCTCCACGAAACTCCTATAATACCCAGCTAGTCCAAGAAAACTTCGGACTTCCGCACGGTCCTCAACACCGGCCAATCTCTGATGGCCTCCACTTTCGCTGCATCCACTGCCACCCCATCACCACTATCACGTGGCCCAAAAAATGCCACCTTCTCTAACCAAACCTCGCATTTGGAGAATTTTACATACAACTCATTCTCCCTCAACACTTGCAAAACCATTCTTAAGTGGGTCTCATGCTCCACTTGCGATTTGGAATACACCAAAATATCATCAATGAAAACAACCACAAAAAATCCAGTATTCCCGGAATACCGATTCATCAGATCCATGAAACACCGATGGTGCGTTCGTCAAACTCCCGAACGGCATCACCGAAAACTCACAGTGTCCCATACTTGTACCAAAGGCAGTTTTGGGTAAATCCTCATCTCGAATTCGCAGTTGATATAGCCTGACTTCAAGTCCAGTTTCGAATATACCACTGACCCGACCAATTGGTCGAACAAATCGTCTATCGGAAGGGATCAAGATTTCTTATTCTTGACGGTCAATTTGTTCAGCTCTCGGTAGTCTATGCATAGGCGCATGCTACCGTCCTTCTTCTTTACAAACAACACCGTGCGCTCCACGGTGAAGAACTGGGTCTAATATACCCTTGCTCCAACAGTTCCTGTAACTGTACCTTAAGTTCCGCCAACTCCTTTGGTGCCATCCTAAAAGGAGGACGTGACACTGGTCTAGCCTCCGGCACTAACTCGATCGAGAAGTCGATCTCCCGCCGAGGAGGCGCTCCATGAAGTTCATCCGGAAATACATCCTTGAACTCTACCACCACAGGCACTTCCTCAAAAGACAGTTGGGAGAGACGAACCTCCAATAACGCTACAAGCGCTACACCACCCTGGTAACCGCCCGCACCAACTGTATGGCCGAAATCAGGGAACAGGCCACTCCACAAAGGCCCTCAAATTTGACTTCCGTTTGCCCCTTACTCCTTAGAGTCACTACCTTGGATAAACAATCAATGCTGGCACGCTGCTCTGCAAGCCAGTCCATACCCAAAATGACATCGAACTCTACTAAAGGTAACACTGCTGCTTCCAGAGCGAAGACAACTCCGTCTAGCTCCCAACAAATGCGCCCTTTAGCCCCGCTCCCCCTTGCTGACAAGCACGGGCTATATGCCCAACCTTCCCGCAGTTGTAGCACGTCGGCGGTCCCCTAGAGTGGGAACCCCCAGGCGTCCAGTTGCTCCTCTCACCAGATCTGGGAGTGTGAGGCTTCTTCCTCCACCTACTCCCATCAGACTTTCCATGAGATTGGGAAGGCTTCCCTTCCCCTTGCTTGGGGGTAAAACCCTTTCGACGCTGGGTTCGCTCCAGATCATTCTCCAAACTCCTGGCGGCTTCAACTAGATCATTAAATCCCGCCCTCTTCATGGAGATGAGGGGTTGTCTCAGATTTTCCCTCAACCCTTGGTAGAAGAGTTATCCTCTCTACATCATCAGCCATTGTCGTTCCCGCATAACGACCCAAACGGGTGAACTCTTGCACGTACTCGTCCACCGTCTTGTCTCGCTGCATTAGATGCAGAAACTGCCTCTGCAGGGCCAGCCGCGTAGAAACTGGTATATATCTCTTTAGAAAAGCGTCCCCAAATTCCTCCACCGACGGGGTGCGTCCAGAGAACTGGCGGCCACTAAGGCTCACCCACCACAACTTGGCGTCTCCTTCCAACATGAACGCCACATACTCAGCTTTCTTTCCTCTGGCATCTCTGCCGCCCTTAATAGTTCTGAATACGAACCCACCAATCCTCCGCATTCGTTGGCGTTCCAACACCCTTGAAGGACGGGGGATGGAAACTCAGGAAGTACTTCATGTGTCGGTCTCCATGTCCTACCACCACCCTTTCTGCCAAAGGCTCCACTCGCCTGGCTTCTCCGCCTGGCACGGCCGTCGCCGTGTCCGGTGTAGCAGGGGTTGCTACCTGGGCTGCAGCCGCCGCTTGGGCTGCCACCATCGCTTCTGCAAGCATACGACAGAAGTCGGCCGGGTTTACACCCGTGCCCAAAAGGCCTGGAGCAGTAGCACTGCTCGCCGAGAGATCATCCCTTGCTCTTGAAGTGCCCGCCTCGTTGCTTGCACTCTTCAGAAAACAAGAAATAAGGGATTAGTCTCCATTCAATCTTGACTAAAACATAAGGACACTCACGGACCCGCGTTACTCTTATGTGGATAACTTCTCTACAAACCGACCTCGAATCTAACCTCCCTCTGATACCAAATTATAACACCTCCCCTTAGTGGACGTATAATATGGGTCCGGCCGGGGCCCCACAACATACGAACGCCACAGCTTTAGTATTATAAGTTGATATAGCTACCCAAACTCAAAACACTTGCACAACACAGCGGAAAACCAAGCACAACTAGAAGTTATCCACTAACCAAAAGAGTAAACAAATGGCCTTAAGGCCTTACATCAAATGTCCAAAAGTAAATAGTACATCAAACATGAATGTGCATAGCACTCCTAGTCTACCTCGCATGCAAGCCGGACAAAAGAGTCTCAAACAAACATCATCAAAAATGTAGTGCTACAAAAGAGGGAAAAACACTTCATGGGGCTTAGGCCTTTCTGGCCGGCGTGCTAGCTTCTGCATGCGATCCTTGCCCTGTAAAAATTATTAGTAACGTGGGTCAGCAAAGGCTAACCTCAAACTGTGTAACAACACATCTCCTCCCGCCGCCCCCCCTAATGGACCCCGGGAACCCTCCAACCTGCAAGTCAGCACTTCATATGCAAATAAACATCTATAAATAGAAAAGCATTAAAACAGGCTTGGATGTCTCAATCATCAAACATGTTCTCTATTGGTTGAGCATATAAAGTAAGGGCCTACTATGCAACATGAATACAACACTCGGGCTTCACCCAAGGTACCCTACAACGTATGCATCTAGCACAACATCACATCATTTGGGTACTCACATTTCCCCAATTGGCATAAAGCCGCAAACACTAAGGGAGTCACCTCTCCCTAAGCGGCGCACAGGCCGCCACAAGGAATTCTTGCCAAGGCCCCACCCGCTCGTGGGCTTAGCCCCGGGCTTGCCTGCAAGCTCTGACGTCTCATGTCAGGATTCCAACAAACACAGACCGACCGATTCTAAGAATCCTTGCTGGACCCCACCCGCTCATGGCCTCTTTGCCCGGCTTGCCCCAAGCTTGACATTCTCGTCAGTCTCACAGAAGGGGACTAGTCTCGCCGGGACACTCTCCACACATGACGCACATGTCACGGGATAGCCAGCCGACCACGGAGACATAGCCACGCCTTGGCACAACACAAACCAAGACTAAATACATCGTAATCCCTCTTTGTACTGCAGCGTTCCCGCGCACCAAGGAAACCATCTCCAACTCGTGCGGAGCTAACCTTGTTCACCAAGGAAACCATCTCCAACTCATACGGAGCTAACCTTGTCACTCAAGGAAACCATCTACCGCCACGAGGAGCTAACCTTGTCCGGGTTCGACTACACATACCTTTTCAAGCAAACGGGACAATCACCACCACCACCACAAACGCATCTTGCCGCAACGGAAAATCTCTACGAATCCCTAAGTTCGTATGCAACATCACCGAGTCGGACTAACGGTCGCGACTACGGCTTCACCCACCATGCCTAATCCACTAGCAAAGCGGATCTCTAATGCAAGATATGCCGGGGACGGACTCAATCAACCCGAGGTTCCTCTTGAACCTTGGTAAACCAAAGCCCCTCTCATTTGAGAGTTGGTGCCCAAAAATCTAGAAGAAAACGATGCTAAAAACGTGCATCTTAAAGACCGAGAGGAGAGATGTCGTTACCTTCCGACTCCTCTTCCTTGCCATGGCAAAATGGCCGGATGGAAATCTTCGTAACGCTCTAAGCTTCACGGATCCGGACTCGGCTCGCAATTTGGAGCTCTGAAACCCTTCCTATAGCCCAAGACCTTCTTCTTCTTCCTCCTTGCTCTAGTTTCTCTCAAGAACTTAGAAAGAGAAGACTTGAAAAAAAATGAGGATCTGCAACCCTAAATTCGGACTTAACTTCCCAGAGATGGCCTGAACCGTTAGATCCCAAAACCAGAAAAAGAATGGCCGCGATTCGCTTGGAAAACAGAAGACCCGGCCGAACACGGCCTGGCACACGCCCGTGTCCAGGGCCGTATGCCCCATTCGCCGTCTCAAATCGACGCGCCTGGAATCGCACACGGGCATCCGACACGCCCGTGTTCCATCTGACACGCCCGTGTCCCCAGTGACACGGTCGTGTGGCTAGCCGTGTGCCTCCAACTACACGGCCCCAAAACCAACCCGAGAGGTGACACGGCCTGGAACACGCCCGTGTCCCAAGCCGTGTGCCAAGTCTCGACACCCGTCGATAGGCTTTGTGTCGACACCGCGGAAAAACGTCGAGCGAAGATCGTCGACCAAGCGGGACACGCCCTGTGACACGCCCGTGTCACAGGCCATGTGCCCCAGTCTCGACACCTTGTCGAGCAAAAGTGTCGACACTTGGGACGAGTGTCGACACGGCCTCGACACGCCCTGCGACACGCCCGTGTCGCAGGCAGTGTGCCACCCTCTCGACACTTTGTCGAGCGAAAGTGTCGACACTTGGGCCGAGTGTCGACACGGCCTCGACACGCCCTGCGACACGCCCGTGTCGCAGGCCGTGTTCTCCACTCTCGACACTCTGTCGAGCGAAAGTGTCGACACTTTGGCCGAGTGTCGACACAGCCTCGACACGCCCTGCGACACGCCCGTGTCGCAGGCCGTGTGCCTCCTGCCAGAAACCCAAAAATTTTTCGGAACTGCAGACTGAGCCTCTTGAAAAACTGGGGTGTTACAACACCAGCTTATGTCGACACTAGGATTTCATTAGACACCAGCTTATGTCAACACCAGAGGATTTGTGTCGACACAAAGATCAATCCGTCGACACCAGAGGATTTGTGTCGACACCAAGATCAATCTGTCCACACCAGAGGATTTGTGTCTACACCAAGATCAAAATGTCGACACCAATTTATGTCGACACAGCATTTCAGCAGATGCAGAGTATTTCGTCTAAGTCCAGAACTTTTCTCAGGTTGACGAATTTGATTCTCAGCTCGACGAATGAAGACTGTCTATCAGATGAATGAAGATTGTCTGGTCGACGAACTCTATCAAGCTCAGCTCGATGAACTCAAGCTCAGCTCGACGAACACAAGTTCAGCTCGACGAAATGTGTTCTTCGTTCGATGAATCCAGATTAGGTTTTCTTCAAGGCTCCCGTCCCGTTTCTTGGAACTGATTCCTGAACATTTAATGCTAGATCTTCTCGGAATGTTACCGTTAGAACATGCTTTGACTATGGACGATTACATGTCGTTTTTCCATGGGACAGTTAGGAAAGTCATTGATTGCTGATTCTTTCCAAGGCCGAATGTAACTACTGCTCGACATTCAAAAGTTTGAATATTCCTCAGTCAGTCACAGACACAAGAGATACACAGAGATATAAAAAAAAATA
The DNA here is from genome assembly GCA_039583875.1 of Platanthera guangdongensis. Taxonomy (NCBI): domain Eukaryota; kingdom Viridiplantae; phylum Streptophyta; class Magnoliopsida; order Asparagales; family Orchidaceae; genus Platanthera; species Platanthera guangdongensis. Next base: position 155,089,621 of record CM077158.1, read on the forward strand.
GTGACATAGTAAGAGAATAGAATCAAGCAGTGTAGAATTCAAGAATCACAGTACAGAAAACAATCTGACAGACACTCTGAAGCTGCAGAAGAACAAAACATTCTCAAATCTAAAGTTCTTGACTGCAATCAGCCTTGACCAGAGAACTTTTGAAGAAGAAGAAGAACAACTAAATTCAATCAAGAGTCTTCTGCTTTCTATTCTCAGGACAACTTCAAAGGACAACAGAACTTTATCAGTCAAAAGAAGTTCCTGAAGCAGTTTTGGTCCAGGCATTCTAGGTCATTGAAGGCCTATCACCCTGAAGCAGTACTCCAGCATTCCTGACCAATTCAAGATCTCTGGGGGAGCAAGATTTGCTACATCAATCCATAAGTCTTCACTCTGACTGTTGATAGAGAAGACACTATCACCCTCTCTCTAATTCCTGTACAGGGTTTTAAATCCCTTCAAAATTATTCTGGTTGCAAGTCTCCTTCCAAAAGACTCGAGAGTTTGGTTTTTGGGGACCTGATCAAAACCCATTGGTGCCCAGGACACCTGATCAACTCATCCTGCAGTGGATTCCTACCTAGGATAGTAGAAGAGTGGATGTACCCAGATTGACTGGGGAACCACTATATCTCCTTGTGTCTTCTGGTTGCTTATTTTCTTTTGTTTTCTGGCTATGGTCTGTGATTTCTCTGTGTTTAGTTAGTTGGTGTGTTTACTTTATGTTATTTGCTTCCCTGTTCACTTAGGTATACAACAACAGTTGTAAAAAGTTTTTAGTAAGCACTATACTCTATTCACCCCCCCCCCCCCCCCCCCCCCCCCCCCCCCCCGCCTCTAGAGTATATCAGATCTAACCTGCACTTTCAGAGGGAGAATTTTCTCAACCTATAGAGGTGGCACCGGATGTTGTAGAGCCTGATGGAGGGAGAGCTAGGAACCTAGGGCTCAGACAACTAAGAGATCACCCAGCTGATCAGATCATTGGAGAGCCAGTCGATGGTGTTCGAACCACAAGAGGTACATCTAATGAGATTTTGCATCTCAGTTCTCTATCGCAGGTTGAGCCAAAGGAAATCGAAGAGGCAAACAAGGATGCCTCTTAGATTTTGGCAATGCAAGAGGATCTCAACCATTTTGAATGATTCAAAGTTTGGGGGCCGGTGCCCAGACCAAAGGGACAGAACGTTATCGACACCAAATTAATATTCAAAAACAAGCTGGACGAACAAGGAGTAATTATCAAGGACAAAGCAAGGCTTGTAGCTCAAGGCTATTGACAAGAAGAAGGGATCGACTTCGACCAGACATTTGCTCCAGTGGCTCGGCTCGAGGAGATCAGGTTGTTTCTTGCGTATGCTGCCCTCAAAGGCTTCACCGTCTACCAAATGGACGTGAAGTTAGCATTCCACAATGGGAATCTAAAAGTGGTAGTATACGTAGCGCAACCCACAGGTTTTGTCAATTCTTAATTCCCTGAACATGTTCATTGTTTAAATAAAGCTTGATATGGGTTAAAGGAAGCTCCCCGAGCTTGATATAAGACATTGTCTAGCTTTCTTCTTGAGAACAAGTTCACAAGGGGAAAGATAGACAAGATATTATTCTTTAGGGAAATTAAAGGCAAGATTCTGCTAGTACAAATCTATGTCGACGACATCATATTTGGCTCTATAGAAGACAACGTTTGCAAAAAGTTCTCCAAACTTATGCAAGGGAAGTTTGAAATGAGCCGTATGGGAGAGCTGAAGTATTTCTTAGGACTTCAGGTGAAACAATCTGAAGATGGAATTTTCATCTCTTAGACGAAGTTCACTAAAGAGTTTCTTAAGAAATTCGGAATGGAGATCGCATCCTCTATGAGGACTCCAATGGGCTCAACTGTGTCTCTAGATAAGGATGAGAAAGAGAAACCTTTTGATGAAATCAAGTATAGAAGAATAATTGGATCCTTGCTCTACCTGACTGCCAGTAGACCAGATATAATGTTCTCAACATGTGTCTGCACTAGATATCAGGTGAACACTAAGGAATCTCATTATGTCTCTGCAAAGCGGATTTTAAGATACCTTAAGGGTACACCTAATCTTGGCTTATGGTACCCAAGAAGTAATGACGTCGAGCTAGTTGGATTTTCAAATTCCGATTTTACAGGAAGCAGGGACGATATGAAAAGCACTTCTGGGACGTGCCAATTCCTCGAAATACGGCTTATTTCATGAAGCAGCAAGAAGCAAAATTTTGTGGAAACATTTACTGCCGAGTTAGAGAATATCTCTGCGGGTAGTTATTGCGTACAACTTCTATGGATCAGAAATAAACTTGAAGATTATAATCTAAAGTTCAGAGAAATTCCCTTGTATTACGACTTATCCAGCGCAGTAGCTATCACAAACAATCCAGTTTCCCATAGTCGGACCAAGAACATCGAGGTGAGCTATCATTTCATCCAGGAGCATGTGGAGAACAAGAACATAGCTCTCAGTTATGCCCCGACTGTAACATACTGTTTCGTGTCAGACCACTCGCACGTGTTTTGAGTCAAGAAGATTCACTCATGTTCGAGGAGCGTCGAGTGAGTCGACCAGACTCAACCACTAGATCAGGAATTAGCTTAGAAACGTCAGGTTAGGCATCGAGTGCGTTGAGTGGACTCGACACACTCAATGCCAAGTAGCTTAGTGAAATTCTGGAGGGTTATACGTCGAGAGCGTTGACTGGACTCAACGCCCTCGACACCATTTGACTTTGAATTCTTTTGGCAGGTTAGGCGTTGAGAGCGTTGACTGGACTCAATGCTCTCGACACCATTTAACTTAGTTCATACTAGTGGGTGAAGGCATTGAGAGCGTTAAGTAGACTCAACACCACTCAATCTGAGGATACTTCGTCAAACAGTGATTCATCGAACTCAGGTAATTCATCGAACACTGAATGTCGTCAGGCACTGATTCGTCGAACTCAGCCAAATTCGTCGACCGCTGATTCGTCGAACTCATGAATATTCGTCAAATGTCAAATTCATCGAGCTAAATTCATTGATCTCGGGTAAGTTCATTGAACATTGATTCCGTTGGGCACTAATTCGTCGAGCTGAGCTAAATTCGTCAAACTCAGGTAAGTTCATCAAACACTGAGTTCATCAATCACTGATTCGTCGAACTCAGGTAAGTTCATCGAACGCTGATTCCATTGAGCGCTGATTCGTCGAGCTGAGCTAAATTCGTCAAGCAAAGGTAATTTCATTGAACGCTGAATACATTGAGCAATGATTCGTCGAGCTATGCTAAATTCGTCGAAGTAAGGTAAGTTTGTCGAATGATGAGTTCGTCGATCGCTGATTCGTCTAACTGGGCTAAAATTCATCAAACGCCATTTAACTTAGAAATAATGTTGCCTTGGGCGAATCTTCGGCTGCTACTAAACCAAATTTTCGGGAATTACGCCAAATTGACTTAAATAGGCTGTGCCCTTTCAAAATGACTCATTTAAAGTAATATTAGGCGGTCCAATGTCATGCCGACGCATTGCTAGGTAGTTACCCTAATTTCTCACTATAAAAAGGGACATGCAGAAAACCCTTGCATTCTTTTTATCACTTTGCCGAGCAGTTGTCTCTGCCAATCCCGAAGAAATGGAGAAGCCGTCGGCGTTGATTTCTAGAAGAAAATCTTCTCCTTCCCTCTTTCTTCCAGTAAAGAACAATACTAGCAAGGGAAAGATGCCGCCAAGGAGAGTGACGAGATCCATGGCTGGAAATGCCGGAACCGAAGTGAGCTTCCAACCTCTCCCTTGATGCAAGATCTCTAGTTATTTCAAGGAGAGATATCAGCTCAAAAGAGTCTTGATTCGTGAGGAGAATTCTTTCTTAGGAGAAGGCCATGTTAGTGCTTGTGCCCTCGAGATATGATTTCTTCGACCACTACTTACTTCCATGAGAAGATAGGGACTTGGTTTCATGAAGAAAGTTGGCCTTTTGAGGGTGAACAAGGGAGGAGGAATTCTGGATGTGATTTGGGAAGTTTGGTTGAGGGAAACGACAAACCTACGACGTTCATTCTGCTTTAAGATGCGCGCAGAAATCTACTTTCTACATGCAATAATCTTCAAGGTCATTTTCGGACACGATGCTGCCAGATATGGGCTTTTAACTAATTATGAAAGTCGTAGCCCTTAAAAATACCTTTCCAACGATGGGTTACACGCCTTCACCTGATTCATGTAGCCTCAGAAATCCCCGTTGAAGTGGTTGTACAGTAATCTTTTCTGCACCAATAATGTTGAACTGGCTTTGAATTTATTAGGGAGAGACTGTAGTACAACAACATTAATGTTTTGGTAATTTTAGTCTGTATGTATTTCTGATAAAATATTATTAAAGGCATTTGTTGGATAGATCCTTAATGAAGGATAGTGGACGAATGAGTTGACGGGTTGAGATGGTAGGAATGGTTTAAATATGTGAATCAATAAGTACACGTTGGAAAATGGTAATGTGTTAAATAATGATGAGTTTGGCTCGAAGATGCTGAGCATAATTGGTAGTGATTGTTATGAACAAATGGTTGTTGGCATTTAGTTGATTGATCCATGTGTGCACGAATGGTATGAACTTGGTAAAAGAATTGTAACCAATGATGCTAAAGTTATGTGACCATAGACTATATGTAATCATGTTTACCAAATGGTTGATGAATATGTGAAGTACCTTTATGTTGATGATGAACACTTAAGCGCCTTGGGGCCTGAGATTGTGAAACGGTGTAAGTGCGCGTGTTTGATCGTACTGGGTTGGTACTAATGAAAAGAGACATATGTGGACGGTTGGCCTTGGTCCTCTGGTGGTCTGTCCACAGAGGCACCTTCCGTACCATGATGATGTGAAATTGCATGCGGTGTGAGTTGACACACGGTGTCGTAATCCCGGGTTAAGTATAGTGTGGCAGGTATACGAGCTCGCCAGTAGTCACACCGACGGGAGTTAACAGTTAGACTTGCATGGTTGGGCCTTGGTCCTCGGTGCTCTCTTCCTGAGGCACCCTTCGTGCTAGTGGACGGTTGGCCTTGGTCCTTTGGTTATTTGCACACAGTGGCACCTTCCGTACAATAAATATAGGCCAGTTGGGCTGGGCTCTTCGTGCACATCTATGCGAGACACCTTCTGAGCCGTAGCACGCATGTGAGCTCCGTTGTTGTGTTCTTAGGATTGAGGAGTACGGAGGCCTAGGCTTGGTAGTGTGGATGCTCGCCTATTAGTGGAGAAGCCCGCTCCACTGTCACCACCTGGCCATGACGGTTGACGTCTGACAGGTTAGCTACCTGCTCTAAAAGTGGGAACTACAAATCTATGTTGACAAAGCAGTTGTATGTGCGTGATCATGGGTGAGTCATTGCATTACATTCATGTCATTACACTACATTCCATACACAAAACCCTCATAGTATAAGTTTGTGTGGTCACTTTTATATGATTAGTTACTTTATTGTCGACCCGATCCTCAACTTATGTCTTTATGGGCATTCATATATGTTGAGTTACTTTTTGTTGTAGCTTTACCTTTTATACTGCTGTAGATGATAGAATTGCTAGAGTAGTTTGTTTAACTCATCCATTAAACTGCCGATATACCTTGATATTACTCACTTGTTTACCACCTTTTTGTATTACTACACTTTTATATATATTATACTTGTCATTTTCTCCGCCCAGTGCAGAGGAGTCACCGGGGGAGCGGATGTGAAGCCTCTTAGTCTTTATGACTAACGGTTGTTACGTCTTCCTTCTTAGGTGGGAACCCCGCAGATAGAGCAACAACAGGTTATGCAGCAGTACAGTCAGGCCAGGATGACAAGGCCTGGAGGGATGGGGTCATCGCTACCGTCAGTGACTGATGTGAGTTAGAGAGACTCATTTTGTACTCATACTTTGATGTTATAGAAGCTTGTTGATGCTTCTATTATTTGATGTACTTTTGGAATATTTACTTATGTGTGGATTTGACTTCTATTTTATGTTCTTGGTTGGGTTGGCAATGTTTGATATTGATTATAGCTGGTAGGACACACGTCTTGTAGTACTGGTTACCCCGTGAGCTAACGCTACCGCAAGGCGGCTGTTCTAGGTATAATATTCCACTTGTGCCGTATTTTGTGTTTCGGGTGGGGGGGGGGTCTTTGAAATGGTATCATCTTGCTACGATCCTGAAATAAGGAAGTCATTCAACAATGGAACACCCCCACTCGATTAGTCAGTTTGGGGGCAAACTTACATAGCAGATGTAGTGGTGTGCCATACGTGTGGACACCCCAGTGTGAAACTGCATTCCAAGAACTGAAGAACAAACTTAATACCGCACCCATCCTATCCATTTCATCTGGTAAGGAAGGATTTCAAGTCTACACTAACGCATCGTATCAAGGAATGGGAGCACTACTAACGCAACTCAGGCATGTGATTGCTTATGCTTCGAGACAACTGAAGAAGCATGAAGTCAACTATCCAGTACATGATTTAGAATTGGGAGTAGTGGTGTTCACCTTGAAGGTTTGGAGGCACTATCTATATGGCGTCCACTGCAAAATCTTTTAGGACAACAATAATTTAAACTACGTTCATACTCAGAAGGAACTGAACCTGAGATAGCGACGGTGGCTAGAAATTTTATGTGATTATGAATATACCTCGAACTACCACCCCAGAAAAGCAAATTATGTAGATAATTCTTTTAGAAGGAAGGTACCGGAATCGAACCCTAAGTCCCGGTTGATGAGTATGAAATTAACTCGGATGCTCGAGGAGATGGAGATTACCCAGGTATATAAAGACCATTTGGAAGGGTATGCAAAGTACTTAACCGCAATGAGCATAGTCTGCGATATTTGGGACCGAATTCAAGCATTATAAGGAAAGGATGTTGCTCTGACCCCGATGTTCAAGTCAATTGAAGATGAGACTACTAACGAGTATTCCCTAAAAGACGGCCTCGTTCATCTCCATGGCCGACTTTACATTCCCAAAGGCGGTAAAATTCAAGAAGATATCTTGAGAAAGGCACATTGCTCTCAGTATTCAATGCATCCTGGGATTGCCAAGATGTACACCAACTTGCGAAAGACCATATATTTGCCGGGAATGAAGAGGGACGTCAGATATTTTGTTACGCACTGCGAGGCATATCAAATGGTGAAGGCGGAATGCTAGAGCCCCGGAGGATTATTATAGTCATTGCCCATCCTCGAGTGGAAGTTCGAGAATGTCTCCATGGAATTCGTCCATGGGTTTCCTCGCTCACGCTCAGGGAATGATTCGATTTAGGTAATCGTTGACTGGCTGACAAAGGTAGCCAGGTTTATTCCTATGAAGAAAGAAGCTTATGTGGATGTTTTGGTAAGCCTCTTTGTGGTGCAGTTTGTACGGTACCAAGGCATGCCAAAGACAATTATTTCTGACCGGGATGGTCATTTTACCTCTAAAAAATGGAAGGCCGTAATTGAGCATTTGGGTTCACGCCTTACCTTCAGCACAACCTTTCATCCTCAGACGGACGGGCAGTCTGAGAGGACCATCAGAACTTTGGAAGATCTATTGAGGTTGTGTGTCCTGGATAAAGGAGAGCCGTGGGAAAGGCACTTACCCCTGGTAGAATTTTCATACAACAACAGTCACCAGACCAGTATCGGGATGGCACCCCATGAATCCCCTTATGGATGAAGATGTAGAACCCCCTTGTCATGGGTGCAAGATTAAGACCCGAAGGTTTTATGAATTGACTACATCGATGATACTGATGCAGTTGTTAGATTAATATGGGACCACATGCCTGAAGCTCAGGGTCAACAGGCTAAATATTATAATGCAAAACACCGAATGGTGGAATTTCAAGTGGGTGACAAAGTGTTCCTGAAGATCCGGCCGATGCATGGAGTGTCACGGGTACGTGGTTGGAAGAAGCTCTTCCCAAGGTATGTGGGTCCTTATACTATATTGGAAAGGATTGGCCCTTTGGCCTATCGGTTGAGGTTACCGTCAGAGCTAAAGAATCTTCATGATGTATTCCATGTGTCGTCACTTCAGAAGGCGCTGTTGCGGCCCGATCAACATATCCCCACCACTGATGGAGCAGTAGCAACCGATAGATCTACGCGACTAGAGCCGGTGCAGATAGTGGACACCGAGATAAGGAACTTGCATCGCAAGAGTGTTCCTTTGGTAAAGGTATTGTGGTCTAATCATGGGAAAGAAGAATTTACATGAGAGCCAGTGGACTTAATGCGGAAGCACTACCGGGATTTTTTACCCAAGGTAACATTTAACATTTCCTCGATTTATTTCCCCCATAACCTTAGCCTGATTTTGGGGATGAAATCTTTTATTTTGTTTATAGGATTTGTAACGTCCCATTTCGTGCCAGACAACTCGCACGTGTTTTGAGTCAAGAAGATTGACTCAGGTTCGGGGAGAGTAGAGTGAGTCGACTGGATTCAACGATTTAATCAAGAATTAACTTAGAAACAATTCTGGCAGGTTAGGCGTCGAGTGCGTTGAGTGGACTCGACACACTTAATTCCAAGTAACTTAGTGAAATTCTAGCTAGTTAGGCATCGAAAGCGTTCAGTGGACACAACGCTCTCAACACCATTTGACTTAGAATTCTTCTGGCGGGTAAGGCGTTGAGAGCATTGAGTGGACTCAACGCTCTCGACAACATTTAACTTAGTTCATACTGGTGGGTTAAGGCGTTGAGATCATTGTGTAGACTCAACAACACTCAACGCCATATGCTGAGGATAATTCATAAACCACTGATTCGTCAAACTCAGGTAATTCATGAACGGCAAGAGTCGTCAGGCCATGATTCATCGAACTCAGACAAATTCGTCGAGCACTTATTCGTCGAACTCAGGAATATTCATCGAACGTCAAATTCATCGAGCTAAATTCGTCGAACTCAGGTAAGTTCGTCAAATACTGATTACGTTGAGCGCTAGTTCGTCGAGCTGAGCTATATTCGTCGAACTCAGGTAAGTTCGCCGAATACTGAGTTCGTCGATCACTGATTCGTCGGAGTAAGGTGAGTTCGTCGAACACTGATTCCATTGAGCGCTGATTCGCCGAGCAGGGCTAAATTTGTCGAACACAGGTAAGTTCGTGGAATGCTGAATCTGTTGAGCGTTGTTTCGTCGAGCTGAGCTAAATTCATCGAACTCAGGTAAGTTCGTCGAACGCTGAGTTCGTCAATCGCGGATTCGTCGAACTGGGCTAAAATTCGTCGAACGCCATTTAACTTTGAAACAACTTTGCCTTGGGCGAATCTTCGGCTGCTGCTGAACCGGATTTTCGGGAATTGCACCAAATCGATTTAAATAGGTTGCATCCTTTCAAAATGACTCATTTAAAGTAATTTAGGCGGTCCAATGTCAGGTTGACAAATGGCTAGGCAGTTACCCTAATTTCTCAATATAAAAAGGGACATATGGAAAACCCTTTCCTTCTTTTTATCACTTTGCCGAGCAGTTGTCTCTGCCAATCCTAATGAAACGGAGAAGCCGCAGGGGTTTATTTCTGGAAGAAAATCTTCTCCTTCCGTATCTCTTCCGGTAAAGAACAATACTAGCAAGGGAAAGATACCGCCAAGGTGAGTGACGAGATCCATGGCAGTAAATGCTGAAACCGAAGTGAGCTTCCTACCCTCTCCCTTGGTGTTAGATCTCTAGTTATTTCTAGGAGAGATATCGGCTCAAAAGAGTCTTGATTCGTGAGGAGAAGTCTTTCTTAAGAGAAGGCCATGCTAGTGCTTGTGCCTTAGAGATATGATGTCTTCGACCACTACTTCCTTCCATGAGAAGATAGGGACTTGATTTCGTGAAGAAAGTTGGCCTTTTGAGGGTGAACAAGGGAGGAGGAATTCTGGATGTGATTTGGGAATTTTGGTCGGGGGAAAAAGACGAACTGACGACTTTCATTCTGCTTTAAGATTCGCGAAAAATCTGCTTTCTGCACGCAATAATCTTCAAGGTTATTTTCGGACATGATGTGGCCAGGTCTGGGCTTTCAACTAAATACGAACGTCATAGCCCTTGAAAATACCTTTCCAACGAGGGGTTACACGCCTTCACGTGATTCATGTAGCCTCAGAAATACCCGTTGATGTTTTTGTACAGTAATCTTTCCTGCACCAATAATGTTGAACTGACTTTGAATTTGGTATGGAGAGACTGTAGTACAACAACATTAATGTTTTGGTAAATTTAGTTTGTATGTATTTGTGATCAAATATTATTAAAGGCATTTGTTGGATAGATACTTAACGAAGGGTAGTGGACGAATGAGTTGACGGGTTGAGATGGTAGGAATGGTTTAAATATGCAAATCAATAAGGACGCGTTGGAAAACAGTAATGTGTTAAACAATGATGTGTTTGGCTTGAAGATGCTGATGAGTTGTAAATATACATGTTTTTATATATATTAAATAAGATGTATTCGTTTCTTTTTGTAATTTTTAGTTGTTTTTCCTTAATAAATTGCTTCCTTTTTGTAAATATTTTCTAACTTAGAGTTATTTTTATTTTCTGAATTTTTCAGGAAAAATTGCCAAAAACTCAAAGTACACGCCCGTGTACTGTTGGTCACGCCCGTGACCCGGGCGTGATACGTCAAATTCCCGAGAAATGACATCTTTTTGAAGAAATAGCGTGACACGCCCGTGTCACGCCCGTGTCACCCGAGTCACGCCCGTGACCCATGCCCGTGACCATCCAGATCGACGAAATCGCGCTCAACGATCGTCGACCCAGCTGACACGCCCGTCGACACGCCTGTGTCACCTGACACGGGGCGTGACCCAAGCCGTGAGCACTCCTTTCGACGAAATCGCGCTCAACGATCGTCGAGCCACCCAACACGCCCGTGTCAAGATGCCACATGGGCGTGACTCCTCCACCTGGCCCGACAAACTGCCGCCGGCAACCTCCCGAAGTCACAACGCCATTAATCGTCGCACGACACGCCCACCGTCACGCCCGTGACCTGGGGCGTGACCGCCGCGATTTCCGCCGCAATGTCAACTCGCCGTCAAGTCACCGAAATCTGCTGCTTAATAGTGTCGACACGCCCTCTGACACGCCCGTGTCAGAGGGCGTGTCCGATGAAAAATTTTCTCTATAAATTGAACCCTTCTGTTTTGAGCTGCTGTTCCATTTTTTTGGATCCATTTTGCTTAGGGCCTTGCTGTTAGGTGCTTCCAAATGCTATGTAAAGTTGTTTTCTCCCCCTCTCCTTTATTTTTAGCTTTGTAATCTCCTGTTTAGTTAAATAAAATTTGTATATTTTCTCCTTTACATTGTTATGGACTTCATTTATATGCAATCTCTAAGCAATCTTATTTGTTTTTTTACTTTGTTTTTTTTCGCTTTCTTTTTGTACGCGTGTGTGGGTGTATGAGATTAATTTTCATGTTATTATACTTAGTTATTTTTTACTTAGTTTTGGTTAGACTTAGGCTTTTTATAGCTTTTTATGCATTCCTATAAACCAGTAAAAGCGTTTTCAAAGTGGTTTTGATTTTTCACTAACTTAGATTATCCTTTTAGGTCGTAAAACTTTTCTTCATTTTCACTTTATTTTCACTTTTTAATCACTTTTGCGTAGTTATAGGAACGTTTATATAGTCGTTTTAATTTTTCAAACACTTCATTTTGCTTTTATTTTCAAAAACTTTTTGCCCGTTTAAATTTTATTTTTTCATTTTATGCATTTCTACCGCATTCCATCGGTAGAAATGTATTCATTTCAATTTTTCGAGCACTTGCAATTTTCGTTTATTTTGCAAAAACTTTTGCTCCTTTTAATTTTATTTTCACTTTTTATTCATTTCTACCGCATTCTAGCGGTAGAAATGTAGTAGTTTTAATTTTTCAGTCACTTAGTTTTTCTTAATTTTGTACGTGTGTGTGCGTGTATGAGTAGTTTTTATGGCTTTATTTCAAATCCTGTAGAGTGTGTGCGTGTGTTGTTTTTAATTTTCCGCCTACTCACTTGAGTTAAATGGCTGGATTTTATTCAAGCAAGTGTGTGTATTTTTATTTTTCCGCCTACTCGCTTGAGTTAAATGGCTGGATTTTATTTCAGTAGAGTGTGTTTACTTCTTGTAGAGTGGGTGTGTTTTAATTTTATGTTGAGTGCGTGAGTGTTAGCTTTTATTTACCGCCTACTCACTTGAGTTAAATGGCCGGTCTTTACTGTAATAATTTGGAATGCCCTTGTAAATGCATTTATTTTCTCCTACTCGTTTGAGTAGGACTTGCTTTCTTTTTCCCGCCCACGCATTTGCGCCGGGACTTGCAATTTTACTGCTTTCATTTCAGTCCTACTCGTTTGAGTAGGACTTGCAATTTACTGCTTTCCATTTACTGCTTTAATTTTCCTGCTTTATTTTTCTGCTTTAATTTTATTGCTTTCAATCGCTGCCGTCCCCATTCCGATGAGTGGCTAACGTTCTTAGCCCTCAGTATCGAAGAGCATTGGGACAGAAAAAAATTCCTTTAAATAATTAAAGGTCTTATTTTTCTATTTAATTAAAAATCACTTAAGGTTTGCCCGGGGTTTACGACGCGTAGGACCACATAATCGATGTGTGGGCCCTATTTCCGTAGTCCATATGCTAGCTAGCCGAGAGGCCGTGCATATGGACCGATCACCCCTGGGTAAATGGAGTTCCGCACTAACCCTCGAGAGAGGAGGCGCGCCAACTCTACCGGATTGGGTTCCCCACCCAATAGCGGGGTTCTTAGCGTAATGCGGGCATTAAGAGGAATCCTTCGTCGGACGAGAGCCCGATCGAATAGTCTTAATGTTCAGGTGAGCGATAGTCCTAGAGATAGGTGAGTTCATTTTAGTGGAGCCTCCACGGCCAAGTCTCCTCCCTAATTAATTAGAAACTTAGGAGCTCTTTTTATTTAACGTTTATTTTAGTTCAATGTCTTTTCGGTGCCCTCGAGCTGAGCTTTTCATCGGCTCCACCTTTATTATGCTTTTATTTTCTGCCTTTTCTTTATATAAATAATATCCCGACAAGATAAAATTATCGGTAAAATAATAGTCCCCTCCAGGGAAGAGTAGAAATAAACGAACCGGCCCCGAGAACAATACGACCTCGATATTCCACCCGAATATCCTGTACTACTCACGATAGGTGCACTTGCCTCCTTTCGTTAAAACTCGATTTAACCCATTTTATATCCAAATAAATAAATACGCGCGCCCCGTTTTCTAAATAAAAACCAAATCCGCTTTTCAACTTAAATAAAATCGCCCGGGGCGCCGCGCTTCGTAAATCTTTTTGGAGTTTTAACCCGCATTAAGTTTTCGGACTTGATGCGAGAAAATATCAATCAAGTTTTTGGCGCCGTTGCCGGGGAATTTTCGAGTCGTTATTTCGAACTCTGGAATACTATTAATTTTACCTATTATCTATATTTTCAACAAAATAAAAAATGGCCAACAAAAATAATAATAATAATAATCATAATCATAATAAAAACTATCACCACAAAAAAAAAGTATTATTACAAAATTATAAAACAAAAAAAAAAAATTGACAAACTTATAAAACTAAAAAAAAAAATTTGAAAAACCTTAAAACATAAAAATTTGAAAAAACTAAAACTAAACAAATAAAACACAAAAACAAACCAAAAAAATTTTTAACTTACCCAAAAAAATAAAAAAAAATATATATGTTTTCATCTCTATTTTTTGTTTTTACCTTCTTCCTTTTCAAAACGCAAACCTATGTTTTTTTTGAAAAATACCTAAAAATAATCAATACATTAAATAAATAAAACGTTTTTGGTCGCTTCGGCTCGTCACACTCTTGTGCGCACTAGGGGCTCGCTTATCTGTCCCACTCAACAGCTAAGACGTTAGCTTACGCGTCACTTACACATTTGCCCCCTACCGCCTGCACCCTTTAGGCCGAGTTTATCTTTTCCATTTTCTTTTTCCGTTATGTTTTTGCTACTTCTTCTCAAATAATGCAGGGTTTCCACCCGGGCCTCCCCGAACTCGTGTAAGGGTAGTTCCGACCCCCTCCCCTTTCTTTTGCCCATATTATATTTTGTATATTAATCGTTCCGCATACTTAGATTGCAACATTGGGGACAATGTTGTGTTTAAGTATGGGGGTGTATTCTTAGTTTCCTTTTTTTTTTTTTTTTGCATCTGTTTTTTCTGCACCCCAAAAACAAAAAAAAATTTTAAACCAAATATTTTTTAAAACCAAAAAAAATTTTTTTCCTTGTTTTTATAATCTAAAAACTCAAAAAAAAAAAATTTATAAAACAAAAACTAAAAAAAATAATAAAACAAAAACTAAAAAAATTATAAAACAAAAACTCAAAAAAAACTTTTATTTTTCTTTTCCTTTGTAAATATGTTTTGAAAAAATAAATCTCTTTCTTCCCCGCCTCTTCTTATTTGTAAACCTCGCTTTTTAGCATGTCCGCGGCGTTCGACTCATCGAACCAACCACCCAAAGAGTCTGTTCGCGGGCCAATAACTAAAAATTCAAAAAAAAAAAAAAAAGAGAAAGCCGCTACAAAAAAAATGTATCAAATAAATCGAATATCTCAATTCTTAACCCTTTTTCGCTCTCCAACAATCTAGTTGCGAGTTACTTTATAAGCGAATTATTTTAATTCTTTGCTTACTATTCGTTTATTAATTAGAGAACGATAGATTTAGATATCTGGGTTAAGTTTTAAAAAATTTTTGTATGCTTTTTATTTTAAATAAAGTACCTGTTTTCAGCACCACTTCTAATCTATCTAAATAGTTGCATATTTATTTTGTTAAAAATAACAATCTTAGATTTCAAGTTATGATAACTCCAAGCTTTTTTTGAAATTTAGGAATGTTTCATTTATAAAGGTTGCTCTCAAAAGTTTTTTATTAGACCTAGTTTTATTTTTGAAAAAACTCTATCACCTTTTTTTCATGTCATACTTGACATGATTTCGTTCCTTAAAAGATCCTATGTCAATGGGAATAAGATTTCGTTCCGTAAACATAGGCATCCAATATTTGAAAAGATTATATGTCATGGAGTAAGAGGATAAAATTCATTACTCCTACACATATACATTGGATTATGAAGATGTTAAAAAAAATTTTGTTATGGAAAATAAGATTTCGTTTTCCTAACATCCATATTCGAAAAAAAATCATTAGAGGTTCGAGCGAAAAAAAAAAAAAATACCCTCGCCTCTAAAAATTCTAAACCTTCTTCATATCCCACGATATCTCCCTCCGCCAAATTCAAAAAGATTCTAGATTTATTTTTAAAATCTTTTTGAGAGCATAATTTGTAAATTAAATTATTTCCTTTAAATTTTTCCAAGCTACAGTTTCATAAATCCAATCTATTTTTGTTAGCCTCACAAATAAAATTTTTGCTATCTATTTGCTTGTAACGAGAAGTCTTTTGCTGAAACTCTTCCTTTATTTAAATTTTTGGCATAATTTAGGATTTACCTCGTATACCCCGGATATTCATTTTGATCCTTCTTTCAATTAAGTCAAGCGGTAGATAAACTTAGGATTTCTTTAATTCATTATAAGTTCATCTCCAACTTTTGCTCTGGAATAGCAAAAGCTTAAGTATGGGGGTATTTGATGAGTTGTAAATATACATGTTTTTATATATATTAAATAAGATGTATTCGTTTCTTTTTGTAATTTTTAGTTGTTTTTCCTTAATAAATTGCTTCCTTTTTGTAAATATTTTCTAACTTAGAGTTATTTTTATTTTCTGAATTTTTCAGGAAAAATTGCCAAAAACTCAAAGTACACGCCCGTGTACTGTTGGTCACGCCCGTGACCAGGGCGTGATACGTCAAATTCCCGAGAAATGACATCTTTTTGAAGAAATAGCGTGACACGCCCGTGTCACGCCCGTGTCACCCGAGTCACGCCCGTGACCCATGCCCGTGACCATCCAGATCGACGAAATCGCGCTCAACGATCGTCGACCCAGCTGACACGCCCGTCGACACGCCCGTGTCACCTGACACAGGGCGTGACCCAAGCCGTGAGCACTCCTTTCGATGAACTCGCGTTCAACGATCGTCGAGCCACCCAACACGCCCGTGTCAAGATGCCATACGGGCGTGACTCCTCCACCTGGCCCGACAAACTGCCGCCGGCAACCTCCCGAAGTCACAACGCCATTAATCGCCGCACGACACGCCCACCGTCACGCCCGTGACGTGGGGCGTGACCGTCGCGATTTCCGCCGCAATGTCAACTCGCCGTCAAGTCACCGAAATCTGCTGCTTAACAGTGTCGACACGCCCTCTGACACGCCCGTGTCAGAGGGCGTGTCCGATGAAAAATTTTCTCTATAAATTGAACCCTTCTGTTTTGAGCTGCTGTTCCATTTTTTTGGATCCATTTTGCTTAGGGCCTTGCTGTTAGGTGCTTCCAAATGCTATGTAAAGTTATTTTCTCCCCCTCTCCTTTATTTTTAGCTTTGTAATCTCCTGTTTAGTTCAATAAAATTTGTATATTTTCTCCTTTACATTGTTATGGACTTCATTTATATGCAATCTCTAAGCAATAAATACGCGCGCCCCGTTTTCTTAAATAAATTCACGGGGCAAGCATAATTTGTAAATTAAATTATTTCCTTTAATTTTTTCCAAGCTACAGTTTCATAAATCCAATCTATTTTTGTTAGCCTCACAAATAAAATTTTTGCTATCTATTTGCTTATAACGAGAAGTCTTTTGCTGAAACTCTTCCTTTATTTAAATTTTTGGCATAATTTAGGATTTACCTCGTATACCCCGGATATTCATTTTGATCCTTCTTTCAATTAAGTCAAGCGGTAGATAAACTTAGGATTTCTTTAATTCATTATAAGTTCATCTCCAACTTTTGCTCTGGAATAGCAAAAGCTTAAGTATGGGGGTATTTGATGAGTTGTAAATATACATGTTTTTATATATATTAAATAAGATGTATTCGTTTCTTTTTGTAATTTTTAGTTGTTTTTCCTTAATAAATTGCTTCCTTTTTGTAAATATTTTCTAACTTAGAGTTATTTTTATTTTCTGAATTTTTCAGGAAAAATTGCCAAAAACTCAAAGTACACGCCCGTGTACTGTTGGTCACGCCCGTGACCAGGGCGTGATACGTCAAATTCCCGAGAAATGACATCTTTTTGAAGAAATAGCGTGACACGCCCGTGTCACGCCCGTGTCACCCGAGTCACGCCCGTGACCCATGCCCGTGACCATCCAGATCGACGAAATCGCGCTCAACGATCGTCGACCCAGCTGACACGCCCGTCGACACGCCCGTGTCACCTGACACGGGGCGTGACCCAAGCCGTGAGCACTCCTTTCGACGAAATCGCGCTCAACGATGGTCGAGCCACCCAACACGCCCGTGTCAAGATGCCACACGGGCGTGACTCCTCCACCTGGCCCGACAAACTGCCGCCGGCAACCTCCCGAAGTCACAACGCCATTAATCGCCGCACGACACGCCCACCGTCACGCCCGTGACCTGGGGCGTGACCGCCGCGATTTCCGCCGCAATGTCAACTCGCCGTCAAGTCACCGAAATCTGCTGCTTAACAGTGTCGACACGCCCTCTGACACGCCCGTGTCAGAGGGCGTGTCCGATGAAAAATTTTCTCTATAAATTGAACCCTTCTGTTTTGAGCTGTTGTTCCATTTTTTTGGATCCATTTTGCTTAGGGCTTTGTTGTTAGGTGCTTCCAAATGCTATGTAAAGTTGTTTTCTCCCCCTCTCCTTTATTTTTAGCTTTGTAATCTCCTGTTTAGTTCAATAAAATTTGTATATTTTCTCCTTTACATTGTTATGGACTTCATTTATATGCAATCTCTAAGCAATCTTATTTGTTTTTTTACTTTGTTTTTTTTCGCTTTCTTTTTGTACGCGTGTGTGGGTGTATGAGATTAATTTTCATGTTATTATACTTAGTTATTTTTTACTTAGTTTTGGTTAGACTTAGGCTTTTTATAGCTTTTTATGCATTCCTATAAACCAGTAAAAGCGTTTTCAAAGTGGTTTTGATTTTTCACTAACTTAGATTATCCTTTTAGGTCGTAAAACTTTTCTTCATTTTCACTTTATTTTCACTTTTTAATCACTTTTGCGTAGTTATAGGAACGTTTATATAGTCGTTTTAATTTTTCAAACACTTCATTTTGCTTTTATTTTCAAAAACTTTTTGCCCGTTTAAATTTTATTTCTTCATTTTATGCATTTCTACCGCATTCCATCGGTAGAAATGTATTCATTTCAATTTTTCGAGCACTTGCAATTTTCGTTTATTTTGCAAAAACTTTTGCTCCTTTTAATTTTATTTTCACTTTTTATTCATTTCTACCGCATTCTAGCGGTAGAAATGTAGTAGTTTTAATTTTTCAGTCACTTAGTTTTTCTTAATTTTGTACGTGTGTGTGCGTGTATGAGTAGTTTTTATGGCTTTATTTCAAATCCTGTAGAGTGTGTGCGTGTGTTGTTTTTAATTTTCCGCCTACTCACTTGAGTTAAATGGCTGGATTTTATTCAAGCAAGTGTGTGTATTTTTATTTTTCCGCCTACTCGCTTGAGTTAAATGGCTGGATTTTATTTCAGTAGAGTGTGTTTACTTCTTGTAGAGTGGGTGTGTTTTAATTTTATGTTGAGTGCGTGAGTGTTAGCTTTTATTTACCGCCTACTCACTTGAGTTAAATGGCCGGTCTTTACTGTAATAATTTGGAATGCCCTTGTAAATGCATTTATTTTCTCCTACTCGTTTGAGTAGGACTTGCTTTCTTTTTCCCGCCCACGCATTTGCGCCGGGACTTGCAATTTTACTGCTTTCATTTCAGTCCTACTCGTTTGAGTAGGACTTGCAATTTACTGCTTTCCATTTACTGCTTTAATTTTCCTGCTTTATTTTTCTGCTTTAATTTTATTGCTTTCAATCGCTGCCGTCCCCATTCCGATGAGTGGCTAACGTTCTTAGCCCTCCGTATCGAAGAGCATTGGGACAGAAAAAAATTCCTTTAAATAATTAAAGGTCTTATTTTTCTATTTAATTAAAAATCACTTAAGGTTTGCCCGGGGTTTACGACGCGTAGGACCACATAATCGATGTGTGGGCCCTATTTCCGTAGTCCATATGCTAGCTAGCCGAGAGGCCGTGCATATGGACCGATCACCCCTTGGTAAATGGAGTTCCGCACTAACCCTCGAGAGAGGAGGCGCGCCAACTCTACCGGATTGGGTTCCCCACCCAATAGCGGGGTTCTTAGCGTAATGCGGGCATTAAGAGGAATCCTTCGTCGGACGAGAGCCCGATCGAATAGTCTTAATGTTCAGGTGAGCGATAGTCCTAGAGATAGGTGAGTTCATTTTAGTGGAGCCTCCACGGCCAAGTCTCCGCCCTAATTAATTAGAAACTTAGGAGCTCTTTTTATTTAACGTTTATTTTAGTTCAATGTCTTTTCGGTGCCCTCGAGCTGAGCTTTTCATCGGCTCCACCTTTATTATGCTTTTATTTTCTGCCTTTTCTTTATATAAATAATATCCCGACAAGATAAAATTATCGGTAAAATAATAGTCCCCTCCAGGGAAGAGTAGAAATAAACGAACCGGCCCCGAGAACAATACGACCTCGATATTCCACCCGGAATATCCTGTACTACTCACGATAGGTGCACTTGCCTCCTTTCGTTAAAACTCGATTTAACCCGTTTTATATCCAAATAAATAAATACGCGCGCCCCGTTTTCTAAATAAAAACCAAATCCGCTTTTCAACTTAAATAAAATCGCCCGGGGCGCCGCGCTTCGTAAATCTTTTTGGAGTTTTAACCCGCATTAAGTTTTCGGACTTGATGCGAGAAAATATCAATCAGATGCCGAGCATAATTGGTAGTTATTGTTATGAACAAATGGTTGTTGGCATTTAGTTGATTGATCCATATGTACACGAATGGTTTGAACTTTGCAAAAGAATTGTAACCAATGATGCTAAAGTTATGTGACCATAGTCTATATGTAATCATGTTTACCAAATGGTTGATGAATATGTGAAGTACCTTTATGTGGATGATGAACCCTTAGGCGCCTTGCGGCATGAGATTGTGAAAGGGTGTAAGTGCGGGTGTTTGTTCGCACTGGGTTTGTAATGATGAAAAGAGATATATGCGGACGGTTGGCCTTGGTCCTCTAGTGGTTTGTCCATAGAGGCACCTTC
This sequence comes from Platanthera guangdongensis, assembly GCA_039583875.1. Classification (NCBI taxonomy): domain Eukaryota; kingdom Viridiplantae; phylum Streptophyta; class Magnoliopsida; order Asparagales; family Orchidaceae; genus Platanthera; species Platanthera guangdongensis. Next base: position 155,109,889 of record CM077158.1, read on the forward strand.
TGTACCACGATGATATGAAATTCCATGCGGTGTGAGTTGACACGCGTTGTTGTAATCCCGGGTTAAGGATAGTGTGGCAGGTGTACGGGCTCGTCAGTCGTCACACCGATGGGAGTTGACAGTTATACTTGCACAGTTGGGCATTGGTCCTTGGTGCTCACTTCCCGAGGCACCCTCCGTGCTAGTAGACGGTTGACCTTGGTCGTTTGGTGATTTGTTCACAGAGGAACCTTCCGTGCCATGAATATAGGCCTGTTGGGCTGGGCTCTTGGTGCACATCTACCTGAGACCCCTTTTGAGCCGTAGTACGCATGTGAGCTCCGCTGTTGTGTTCTAAGCGTTGAGGCGTACGGAGGCCTAGGCTTGGTAGTGTGGATGCCCGCCTAGTACTGGAGAAGCCCGCTCCACGGTCATCGTCTGGCCATGACAGTTGACGCCTGAGAGTTTAGCTACCTGCTCGAAAAGTGGGAACTACAAGTCTATGTCGACAAAGCAGTTGCATGTGTGTGATTATGGGTGAGTCATTGCATTGCATTCATGTCATTACACTACATTGCATACACAAGACCCTCATCGTATAAGTTTGTATGAGCAGTTTTATACGATGAGTTACTTTACTATTGAGCTGATCCTCAACTTATATGTCTATATGGGCATTCATATAAGTTGAGTTACTTTCTGTTGTAGATTTACCTTTTATACTGTTGTAGATGATAAAATTGCTAGAGTAGTTTGTTTACTCATTCATTAAACTGCTGATATATATTGATATTGCTAACTCGTTTACCACCTGTTTGTATTACTACACTTTTATATATATTGTACTTGTCCTTTTCACCACTTGGTGTTGAGGAGTCGTCGAGGGAGCGGATGTGAAGCCACTTAGTCTTTATGACTAAAGGTTGCTACGTCTTACTTTTTAGGAGGGAACCCCGCAGTTAAAGCAGAAACATGTTATGCAGCAGGACAGCCAGTCCAGGATGACAGGGCCTGGAGGGACGGTGCCATCGCTACCGTCGGTGACTGATGTGAGTTAGAGAGACTCATTTTGTACTCGTACTTTGATGTTATAGAAGCTTGTTGATGCTTCTTTTACTTGATGTACTTTTGGACTATTAACTTATGTGTGTATTTGACTTCTTTTTTATGTTCTTGGTTGTGTTGGCAATGTTTGATATTGATTAAAGCCAGCAGGACAGGCGTCATGTAGTACAAGTTAGCCCGTGTGCTAATGCTACTGCAAGGTGGCTGTTCTAGGCATAAGAATCCCCTTGTGTGCTGTTTTGTGTTCCGGGAGGGGGGTTCTTACACCGACGGACAATCAAGTTTTAGATATTTTCACGAAGCTGCTGGACGATGCCAAGTTCTCGTTCTTCAAGACAGAACTTGGCATGCTCAACATGGAGTCCTGAAAAGCTCATGTTTGAAGTTAAGAGAAGATACAAAAGTCAACTTATATTTCTTAGAAAATTAGTTTATATTTCTTGAGAACATACTGAATTTCTCGAGAACATAAAGTGGATTTCTCGAAAGCTTATGGATTTCTCGGGAAAACCTTATGAATTTCTCGAAAGCTTCAGAAATACTATATTTCTCGGAAAGTCTAATGGATCTCTTGAGAACCCTTATAATTCGCGAGAAATGTCCAAATCCGCAAGAATAAATTTTTGAAGGATTCGAACTGCCACTCCATGTATTCCTTTCCCTAATTCTTCAAAATTTTCAATTTTATATAAATAGATATGTCCATAAAATATCCAAATCCACGAATTCGAAAAAGGCCTTTCCCGAGAAAGACGTTTCAATTCCACTGAAGGTCACTACCGCTCTTCTCGCGAAACACCGTCTTTCTTCTCCGAAAAGTCAGAAACTTCTCATCTCCATCAACCAATGGCTCCTACTATAAAAATTGGCTTCGGCAGTGAGTTCGTTCGATTACGTATCAAAGAAATTTCAGATGATTTTAGGAATGTTATTCTACTTCTTGAATCCGCCGGCCTCACCTTCATCCTTGAGCATCTATGAAAAATATTGATTCCAGACGTAGAATAGTTCTTCAGAAATGCTAAGATTAAGAGGAGTGGGAAGTTGTTGAAAACTTTAGTCAGAGATATGAAAATCAAAATCAAGCCATCTTCCTTGACAGACTTTCTGAGATTACCCTCCAAAGTTGAAGAAGACAACCTAGAAGAACCAGATTATTCCAGGGCTTTGCCATTTTGTGCCCTCCCTCAATCAACTACTTCCATTCACAGACCGAATATGAATGACGAGAGCAAGCTTCTGACAGCTATAGTTAGAAAAGTTTTACTCTTCAAAATAGGTTCACTTGATTATATATCCTCTGATTTTTTCTGCATGATGACTGCTGTGATTTGCCGCAAAAAATTCCAGTGGGGACATATGTTGTTTGACAAAATTAAGGATCTCATGAAGACACCAAACTTTGCATGGATTATTTTTCTTTATTTAAATCAAGTGCATCCTGAAATCTTTGATTTGTCCAAATATGTGTCCATTCACCACCAAGCTCCTCTAGCACCAAGCCAGGCCAAGCACCCTAAACCCTAAACCCTATTTCTGAAGCTTTCGAGAAATTCATAAGGTTTTCCCGTAAAATCCATAAGCTTTCGAGAAATCCACTTTAGGTTCTCGAGAAATCCATAAGTTGGTTTAGGAGTCCCAAGCCAGATGGGAAATTAGAATTCCCAAGCCAGGCCAAGCTCCTCCAGCACCAAGGATTATAGATGATGATGACAGGACCCCATCTCCTCCTCATACTGATACAGTTGGCACATCTGGTGTAGCTGTTGAGGGGGAGCCTGCTCATTTATTTCATGAAGAAGTTCAACAAGCTGGGGTTCCATAAACAAAGTGTTGGGAATTATGCCATATAATGTTCCTCAGAATTTGAAGGGGCATCACCAATCATGCTAAGGAGTATAATGTATTTGATGTGTGCTTTAGTTCTTGCATGCAGGTAGTCTAAGATTGGACAAGTGAAGAAAAAAAGTTTTGTAGTAAACTCAAAATTCGTCGAGCTCAGCACGCAGTTCGTCGAGCTCAGCTTACAGGTCGTCTAGCTCAGCTCAACATTCCTTGGGATAAGCATAAGAGCTCAGGATTCAAAGTTCGTCGAGCTCAGCTGGAAGTTCATCGAGCTCAGCTTACAGATCATCAAGCTCAGCTTACATATCGTCGAACTCAGCTCAACACTTATCAGGCTAATGACAGAAAAATTGGCTAAGGCAATAAGAGTTGAGACTGTTGAGAAGATCAGAGTTTGTCGAGCTCAGCCCACAGATCATCTAATGCAGCTAAAGCCAGAAAAACTGACTAAGGAAAAAAGTGCCAAGACAACTGAGATAGCTGAGAAGAAGGCGTTAAGACCGCTGAGACAGTTGAAACAACTGAGAAGAATGTGTCAGCTTAACCGCTGAGACAAAAATAGCTGGATTTCTCTAAGTCCAGAAGCATTGAGTGAAGCAGGTTCAAGAGGAAAACCGCTAAGACAGAAGATAGTCTCAGCTTTGAAGCAAAAACCACTGAGACCGCTGTAAAGATACCGTTGAGACAGAATCTTGTCTCAGCTGATAAAAAGAAAGCTTTGAGACAATGGCCTGTCACAGCTATTAAGAAGAAACCGCTGAGACTGCGAAGACAAAACCGCTGAGACAAATCCATAGAAAATTCACATGTCCAGAAGCAATGAGAGCCAAGACAGATGGTGTTGAGTTACTTAACATCACTCAACGCTTTATGGATTTCTAGAATATTTTCTAAGTCCAGATGGTGATGACAATTGCAAACATCATCAAACTCAACTACATGTAGTCGTTTCAGGAAAGCTGCAGTGGCGCCGAAAGCTGCTTTGTCCTTTTTTGATGGAGATGGAGCTCACCAATCCTTGGCTGGGCCCACATACATTTGTGTCATTTACTCAAGTCAACGCATATAAAAAATGTTGGAACACCCTATTACGGATTTGGGTAAGGATCACTATATCCCTTTAGGAAATTTGTTTTGACCTCCTTGTATAGATCTAAAGGTCAATTAAACTGAGTCTAAGGGTTAGTATTTAGGTTTGAAAGCTGCGCTCAAGACCCTCATGACCAGATATTTAAGTTCAGGAGACTAAGTCATTTCGTCGAGCTCAGGACGACGAATCGTCGAACTCCATTTGACGATCTCTGAGCTCACCTCGACAAATCGTCGAACTCCATTCGACGATCTCTAAGCTCAACTTCAACGAGTCGTCGAACTTCATTCGACGATCTTCGAGCTCAGATCGACGTTCCTGTCTCTAGTTTGTTTCCCTATCTCTGAGCTCAGTTCGACGATAGTTGAGCTCAGATCGATGTTTTCTGCTTCAGTCTAAGTCCAGTCTCTGAGCTTAGTTCAACGATTGTTGAGCTCAGGTCGACGTTTTTCTGGAGAGATCGACGTTTTTCAAGATTCAAATTCAGACAGTTATGGATTTATTCTCAGCATTTATGTCAAGGATCTTGTAGCCATTTCAATTAATCTAGAGCAAGTTTCAAGGGATTTTCAAAGGAATGTTTTATTGGACTTTCCTCCAGAAGACAAAATGCAATTATGGAAGTCATTTATGACAGGCTAACAGCTATCTTGGACAGAGAAATTTTCTATTCAAATCTAAGGAATAAAAGATCAATGTTTCAATTCCTGCTGGACATCATCAACAAAAAACAACTATCACAACAACAACAGAAAGAGAAAGAGTTGCATATATTCTCAGTCTCAGAATTTATACAAGAACACACATCACAAAAGGAGATCAATATTCTGAAATTTTTAGATCCCTTTTTGATTCAAGTGTTCAAAGGCCATTATCATTCAAGACTCCAGACACCACACATTTCAGCTGCTGCTGGAATCATCTTTTGCTGGAGATCAAATCTTCTGAAGGCCTATCACCCTAATACAAAGCTTCACTTCCTGAACAACTATAGATCTCAGGGAGAGCTTTGACAACATCCACTATCTTCTCTCTGATTGTTGACAGAGAAGATCATCTCATCCTTCTCTCTCTCTCTCTCTCTGCTGTAAAGGGTTTATCAAACTCCCTTCAAAAGTTTGTGCTGGTTTCTGAGATCTTGTCAAAACTCAGTGGTGGCAAGACACCTGATCAAAAAATCTAGTTTGGTTTTTGAGTACCGTATCAAAAGCACATTGGTGCCCAGGACAACTGATCAACTCATCCTGCAGTGGATTCCTACCTAGGGTGGTAAAAGAGTGGATGTACCCAGTTTGGTTGGGGAACCACTATAGCTCCTTGTGTCATCTGGTTGCTTATTTTCCTTTGTTTTCTGGCTGTGGTTTGTGATTGTTCTGTGATTGCTTTGTAATTAGGTAGTTGTTGTGTTTGTTGTATTTCATTTGCTTCCCTGTTCACTTAGGAATACAACAAGAGTTGTAAAAGGTTTTTAGCAAGCACCATACTCTATTCACCCCCCCCCCCTCTAGAGTATATCAGATCTAACCTTCACTTTCAAAAAGGAAAAAAGAAAAAGGATTAGGGCAACGAACAAACATAGACCAAATGCAGATAATATAGAAAGAAAATTAGAGGTGGCTGGACAACTTCTTCTCCATCAAGCTTGAAAGCTCAAGTCCAGAAAAGATAGCCTGAAAGGCAAACGAAGTTAGCTAAAGCTCCTCAAGCTTGGCAAGATAGTTATTTCTAGACCATAGAAGCTGATTCATCCATTCAACAAGTTGGTTGCTGCTCATCTGTGCAACAGAAAAGAGTTAGCTGTAAAAGAGGACTATGTAGGGCGATAAATTATACTAGACGAAAATGGTCTCGGGAAGGAAGATTAAACTTTGCATGCTTAGGGCGATAGATTAATGACCACCAACTAGACGACGATTTATGAATCATTACACTTAATTGTTGTTTGGTCTCTGTTTTGTGGACTGTTGGGTTGTGTTGGGGCAGGTGGCTACCGGCACAGTCCCTTTTTATGAGACGTTTGAGTCTGGTAGTTCGGTTTTGGAAGTTTTGGTCACCGACTCCGGCCCGGTTGTTTTCACCAGTGTTAATGTTTCACGGTTTTCGAGCTGTTTTATGCTTGCTTCTTATAGTTAAGTTTATGTTATTTCATGCTTATGCTTGCAGATTTTGTCAAAGTATGGCTTCGCTCCACACTTGGTGCAATTTTTTTTTTAACTCCATTATTGCAAACTTTTCACTTTACCTGTTTCTATTTGTCAAATCCGCTATGGTATATGCTTTTTCTTATAGTCGGGTTTGGTAAATCCTTTCTTGCCTTTTCTACTTATTACCTGCTTATTTCCATTGCCACTTGCAAATTTCTTGCTGAGGTGTTCTTTCTTTGAATGCCTTATGTTTAGCGTTGTAGCCGGTTGAGTGGCTATGTTAGGTGGTAGCTTGTGGACTGTAGTTGTTGCAGTGGTTTTCCTCACCATTGTGAGGTAGTTTGTTGTTTTTGATTTTAGCTTAGACATGCATACTTTCAGTGGGTTCGTGTCAGGTTGTTGACGCCCACTTTTAGTTTGTTGTACTTGCTCTCTGGGAAGGTTTTATGCTTGGTTGCATGTTACATATTTTAAAATATAAAAATTAGTATTACTATTACTTCATACATGTCATGTTTGAAGTCTAAATCACTATATTTAATGGTCGTAAAAGCTACTTTCATAATTATTATAAATCTAGAGTCTTGCATACCATGAGTTGTCCTTTGGAAATGCTTATACTCATGTATGATGTCTAATATTGTAAATAAAGTATTTATCGCAGTGTATAATTTTCTTATTCTCGTGGTCTAGATAAGCCACTGATCTGAGGGATACAGCTAACCGCTTAAACTTTAACTATATTTTCCTCTTAATAATTTACGGATCTTTGATAAAAGTGTTAAGTTAGAGTTTTGTCTGAGCGTCTGCAGTTATCCCCTGCCGACGTCGCATCATGACACACATTTTCTCTTACTCTGATATATCGTTAAATGTGGAGAAAATGCGGGTTATGATAGTTAGTATCAGAGGTATAGGTTGTTTGACAATTGGTCGAATGATTATCTCAGGTTAGTGTTAGTCATCTAGTTTCATTGCATACACACATTGATGTGTCATCAGTAAGTCTTGGCTGAAACATGAACACTACACTCATAAGCATGACAGGAAATATACATGACATATTATGTAGTATGGGAAGAATAATATGTGTTTGTATATGGATCCTCATAGGAGATAACATGCGACTGTTATATAGTATGTGATGCACAACAATCATCACATGAATGCACATTAGATTTTGATTTTCATTGCATGCAATATTATGTAGTATGAGATGCATAATATTTCATGTGTACATTGCTCATAAGCATTAAGGTCTTTTTAGAATGCATAACACGGCATACATGGAATAACATAGCATTAGCACATGTGCCAAGCTAAAGACTTACATGATAACATATGTACACACATGGTTTTGAGTCAAAGAGAAGAATACGAATTCATGCATTCATGGTTTAGGCACATTAGTCAGTGGGGTGATGGTATATCATCCTAAGTTTAGGCATGACATCCTAAATGAAAATCCCAGAGCAAGTTAGCAGCATGAGCAAGTATTTAAGCATGTCTTTGTCAGAACTAAGTTGTTTGTTTCTAGAGGTTAAGCTATGCTTTGATTAGATATTCATTGTGTGTTTAGATGCCGCCAAAGAGTCCAGTGACGAGGTCGACTCCCTAGTCGAAAGGGGAATCGTATGGTACCTAGAGTGAGGCCGTGATAGAAGGTTTGTGACAGAGCAATGAGGCTCTATCGAGGCAAATGTTGGAGATGCAGTCGCAGATCCAGGCATTGTTGTCGATTTTTTCTAGTCAGCCGTTTAGAGTCCAGGACATGGATGTGGTTCAAACTATTTATGTTCCACCTCCCCCTCTGGTTCCCCATTTTTGTTTCCACCAGAGATGACTTTTATTTCGCATTTCCAGCGATTAAGACACCCTACCTGCGATGGTAGAACCGATTTTATGACTTTGGAGGATTCGATTATAGCCATCGAGGAGAAGTTCACATACTCAGGAGTTTCAGCAGACCATAGAGTGATGATCGTTGCTTATCAGCTCAAGGGACTTGCAACTAGTTGGTGGTTAAGAGTAAAGGAAAACCTTAAGGATGGGTGCTCATGGGAATCCTTCAAGGAGTTGCTGCTGAAAACGTTTCTGCTGTCGGTCAAGAGGGACCGCTTGATGAATGATTTTATACATCTAAAGCAAAGGAAGCTCACTTTTAGCGAGTACTAGTCGGAGTTTCGCAAACTATACCGATTTGCCCCTGACATGGTGTCCTCTAAATCTAGTCGAGTTAAACATTTTCTAGGTGGTCTTAGGAATTACATCCAGCAGCTGGCTAGTGCTTATGGATCCAAAAGCTCTGTTGAAGTTGTGGAGGCTGCTCTGAAGGTCGAGGTGATCGACAATGCCAAGAACCGTGGTCAAAAAATGAGAAAAGATAAGAGGAAGACTGGTGAGGGTAAGAGTTCCTAGTAATCTGGTGCTGCTTCGAGCAAAAGGAGCAAAGAGTAATGTAGTTACTATAACCAGTCAAGCCATCCATTTGAAATATGTTACCAGAGATTAGGAGCTCAGAAGCAGGAGCAGGTGCATGCGATTCAGAGTTCTCCTAAGGGAGCCCAAGTTTGTTCTGTGTGTAAGCGGAGGGGGCACTATGTTGCCCATTGTTTGGAAAGAAAAGGGTCTGCTACCAGTGCAGACAGAAAGGACATTTTAAGTCGAAGTGCCGACAGGATAAACCCCTGTTGCAACCAGTTCCACTTCAGGCCTTGCTGCCACCGCAACAATTGGACAAAGGGAAGGGCAAGCTGAATGTGGTGTCTTTGGATAAAGCTCAGACATCTACTCAAGTAATTTCAGGTTAGATCCTAACCTAGTTCAAGTTTTGGTTTGTAGCTGTAGTTACGACGTTCGTTCCCTTAGTTCGGTATGTCATTTTATATGAAAGTTTAAGGTAAAGAACTTTTGGGCGCCCGTTCGTTTCGATTTCGGTACTACCCACTAGTTCGTGGCTAGGACCTTTGAAGAGCATCAATGTTTGACCCTCGATCCTATTGGCGATGCGTTTCGTGTCATGTTTCCCTCTGGCGATTCAGTTATGTCAGACCAAGGCATAAAGAGTTATCTGATTCTGTTAGGTGATTTTCTAGCCATTACTGATCTGAAGGTGCTAGACTTGGAAGATTTCAATGTGATCTTGGGCATGGACTGGTTGTCCAAGTATGATGTGTTCATCCAATGCAAGTCAAGCATTTGGACATCAAGATGGACAACGGTCAACCCAGGTGTGTTTATGGTTTTCTACGCCAAGTTTCTCAGATCATTTCTGCGGTATGTGCTCGAAAACTTTTAGATTTTGGATGTTTTGCCTGCTTTGTTTCGGTGTTGGAGACCGGTGGTAGTTTGTCGCGTGTAGAGTAGATTCCTGTAGTACGTGAGTTTCCTGATGTTTTTCCTGATAACCTTCCTAGTCTTCCACCTGAGAGAGGTGTAGTTTGTCATAAATTTGGAGCCACATACCCATCCAATTTCTAAAGCACCATACCGTATGGCCCCGCGTGAGCTGGATAAGTTGCGTACCCATCTGGATGAGTTGTTGCGGAATGAATTCATTATGTAATGCCCCGAAACTCAAAAGAGTGACAGGAGGTGTTTTGGGCCAAATATGGTATTTGGCAGGGGGCACACGGCCTGGGACACGGGCGTGTCCTAGGGTGTGTCAGGCTCGAGTCGATGATTTGGCCGCGAGGTCGACGAAATTTGGACTCGACGATCGTCGAGCAGCGAACACGGCCTGAGACACGGGTGTGTCTTAGGGCGTGTCGAGCCTGTGTCGATGATCGGTCCGGGGAGTCGACATTTTCGCTCGATGATATGTCGAGACAGGGAACACGGCATAGGACACGGGTGTGTCGAAGGCCGTGTCGGGTGGTCAACGAACTTCGCTCGACGAAGTGTCGAGACAGTGAGCACGGCCTGGAGCCTAGGCGTGTTATGGTTTGACACAGGCGTGTCAAATAGGACACAGGCGTGTCCAAGACCCGTGTGTGTCTCGGGTTGTTTTCAGGGCTGTGTCGATGGGGGCACACGGCCAACCACATGGTCGTGTCAGTTTGAACACGGGCGTGTCAGGTTAGACACGGGAATGTCCGGACACGTGTAATTTTCGTAACACGTTGATTTTGACGGCGAATGAGGGACACGACCATGGACACGACCATGTGGTTGGCATGTTAGGGTTTGACACGGGCGTGTCAAATAGGACACTGGCGTGTCCAAGACCCGTGTGTGTCTCGGGTTGTTTTCAGGGCTGTGTCGATGGGGGCACACGGCCAACCACATGGTCGTGTCAGTTTGAACACGGGCGTGTCAGGTTAGACACGGGCATGTCGGGACCCGTGTAATTTTTGTAACACGTTGATTTTGATGGCGAATGAGGGACATGGCCCTGGACATGGCCCTGGACACGGGCGTGTCGTATGCCATGTTCGACCGAGGTTTTACTTTTCAGCTACGAATCGTAGCAATTCGTTTCGTTGTTTTGGTATTCGATGGTTGGGGGTTGTTCCTACTGGGATAAACCCGTGATTGGGCCTTTGAAAACCTCAATTCACTTGAGTGGTTCTCTTTCTAAGTCTAGATAGAGGAGTGAGAGAAGGAGGAAGAAGAAGCCTAGATCCGGTCACCGGCGGAGCTTCGGAGCTCCAAATCGCAAACCGACTTCGGATCTACGGAGGAAAGGAGAGTGCGGTGCTTTTCATCCGCTTACATTTACATGGCGCCAAGGAAGAACACTAGGGTAATGATTCTCTACTTGAGCATGTGAAGCTCTACTTCTTTGCATACGAAAGTCCGCTCTCGCAAGTTTGCGGTGAGTTTGAGGCGTTCCTTCTGGTAGACATGAATAGTCCCCGTTGTGTACATGTAGAGTTCATAATCGAGAACGGATATAGGCATGATATTGGAAGCCTACCCGGACAAGTTGGTTTGGATCGGTGATGTTGCATTGCATAAATGGCCGGATAAGACTCTGTGCGAATGTGTGTTTTCGGGTTTTCTACGTGATAGATTGCAACAGGGAGCCTTGGGGATTAACACCAAGGTGTACCCGGAAAACTGGGCAGATGCGTGATTCTGCCAACTTGGTGGCCTGGGAGCCAACTTGAACATAACGGGGTTATGTGAAGTGTGTGACGGAAATGGGACTCGGGAGAAGTTTGGCCCACGCATATGGCTTAAATTGTCATTGCGATGTGAGCATGGGTTAGACGGAACCGTACCTGTTCTATGTCGTTCGGTTAGAGCCGTTGGCATATATGAGGGTCTTCAGCGGTCTATGACTTAAATTGACGTGACCCATGCCGGGAAGACAAACTGCTCATAGTTTGGCCGTCAAAGTGGCGGTGGTGAGACCAGGTTGTCTATGGCTTAAATTGACGTGACATTGACCGGTTCACCGAGAATGTGCCCTGAGTATACGGGGCGTGTGTCCGTGCGTTCCAACAGCTGTGATGTAATGTATATTTATATACTGCTTGGTTATGCTAATAAACAGCAGGGAAGGAGCATCACCGCCCTGAATTGGGGGTGGGATCGTTATAATTTGGTCAGCATTGCTGACCGTTGCATTGGTTTGCCACCGTTGCGGTGGATTGTGCTTGCAGGTTCTACGGAGTCGAGCGGTAAATTGCAGGCTAAAGCCCAAGTTACTAAGACGGCACTCGAAGGCCTAATTTTGAGTGTTTTCTTTTATTCATGTATGACCGGCCTGCGTGCTGATGTTTGAAAATATGTAATTTGAGGAAAATAATTGTAAGGTCGTAAGGCCTGTACTTGTGTATTGGTACTTCATTCCTTTTGGAGTATTAGTGGACATTCATGCTAGTGTTGGGTTCTTTCTTATTGCAACTAAAATTATTGCTTCCGCTAGAATGCTCTGTATAGGACGTTGAATTGGTTGGATGGTTGATGAGTCCACATTTTACACTGATTTTTGGACTCATCTGGGCTAGTTTTATCGCCTTAGCACTACACTTGAGAGCCGTTATTGCTTATTTGTGCTTATGTACCTATTTGACGATTAAGTGCACTGTAGGCCCGCTTCTGTGTGCTCTCTGTGTTTCCATTTTGTTGTTATTCTTTAGCCTTATCTTGGGGATGTGGTGTGCACGTTCTGGTGGCCTTTCTGCCCCTTCCGCTGGTACAGGGGTCGTGTGCGTGTTCCAGGATGATTGTGAAACAGGTATACTGCGCACGATCAGGGGATCTAATGCGCACGACCACTGGTCGTGCGCCCCCGATCGTGCGCACTACTTTACGTTTTCTATTGAATCAGCCTGGGGTAAGCGCACGACCACTGGACTTACTGCGCACGACCACTGGTCGTGCGCCACTGTTCGTGCGCATTACACCCCCTTTTTCATAACCCTGTCTCGGTAATCGCACGTGCACTTGCCATAGTGCGCACGACCACTGGTTGTACGCCACTGCTCGTGCGCGTATATGCTGATGCTTCTTGTCCAGGTTGCAGGTTTATTTGGAAAAGCCGCACGATCATCGACCTACAGTGCGCATGACCACTGGTCGTACGCCACTGATTGTGCGCACTGCTTCTGCTGTCTCCGTATAAATGGCCCTGCTCCGCATTTTAGGTCAACGCCTGTCATTTGCTGCGATCAGAGAGTGCGCGGGAATCGCCTTTTCACCTCTCCAGCTGCTCCATCACTTCCACCTTCATCGGGAAGCCATTTCAACTTACTTCGAAGCTTTTCAACACCCCGGCGAAGCCCTCGGCCATTGATGACTTCAACTCCAAGCTTTCCTGCAGAGTTGGTGAAGTAGATAACCTAGAGAACGGACTTAAAGGCCTTCGAGGTTACAGATCGTTGGTACCGGAAGCCTCCTTGGACTAAGCCCGGAAGTGGATTGACAACTCGCTACTCCGGCCACGACCCGCGGTGGATCTTCATTCTCTTTTGGTTTACTCCTATTCCCCTTCCTCTGTGTTATGAATATTTTGAGCAGTGTAATGAACATTTCCATCCCTGAATATCAAGTTTACTTTCTAGTTAATGGAATGTTAGTTTCTTCTTATGCTTGTGAGTTCTGTCTGTGAATGCGCCTCACTCACCCCACATCCACTTCATTCCCGTGCCTTGTCCGATTGCAATCCACACAAGAACGCTGCAATCCATTAGTTTCCCTTCCACTCGCCCAACTGAAGTTCGGCATAGCGGCCGACAAACCCACTTCACCTTGCGAAGCGGTGCCGTCGACCCGCATAGTTTTTACTAGTTCAGTAGATCAAACATCCACAATCTCACGAGTCCGCTATTTTCTTTTTGTTCTATTTTTAACTCTCATAACAATATTCTCGGTACTGTTGTGGTTCTACGCTAATTGCATTCCTCAAGAGACCGACACTTGGGGATTTACTCCCAAAACTTTATTACTTGTGCGACCGGTGAGCTTGCCGTATTACACGCATCAATGGTTTCCAGGGAGTAACCACCCGGTCTATCTGTGGTATATGGCATCGGGCCCCGGCCGGACCTACTGTTATATTCTATGCGACGGATAGGGGGTGTTATAATTTGGTATCAGACTACTGGTTTCGGTCAAGCTTAAAATGAATTCGTGGGCGAATTCTTTTAAGGGGTGGTGAGCACATGTGTGTGCGTCATCGTTATAATAGCAAAAGAACCCATGAATGTCCACTTAGGAATGAAAATACACGTGTTTGAGGAACCTGCGTGTTCCTATAATTGCATTTTGCAATTTGTTTTGGTCTCTTAACGGTGTTTTGTACCACTATAGGTGACCAGAAGCGGTGTTGGGTCGTTAGAATGCCGAGTTTCTAAGGCTAGTAGTGCACCGAATGATGCTCCTGCAACACCTCCATCGGCTGAGACCATACGATTGGTGGTCGAAGCAGTGTTTGACATGATCAATGTGCAGCCTGCAAGGCAAATGCAGCAGCCTGCTCCTGCGATGGAGCAGGTACCTCTTCCAGAGGTTGAGCCGAGAAGAGTGGAGCAGGTAGTAGTGGAGCCGTTGGTGCCAAGGAAGGCAACCGAGAGACAGCTCAAACATGTCATGAGCTTTAATCATCCGGTATTCTCGGGGTTGGGAACCAAATCTCAAGCTGAAGATTGGCTCTCCCGTGTGAAGAGAGTCTTGATAGCGATGGAGACGGAGGAGTGGCAGATGACCACTATAGCTATGTTCCTGTTGGATGGAGACGCTAGGCTGTGGTGGGAGGGTTTGGAGTTGCATCTATTGAGAGGTAGGCAACTTACAGGCTTCTCAATGGATGAGTTCTCGATACTATTCTTAGCTAGGTACCTCCCTTCAACTCAGAGGATAGCTTTGGAGAATGAGTTTCAGAGGTTGGTACAAGGAGAGAGTAGCGTGGATGAGTATCTCCACGAGGTTACTAGGTTGGGTCGGTATGCTAGCTCTACCATCGTGGATGAGGAGCGTAAGACCAACTGTTTCTATGAAGGTCTAAGAGATGACTTGAGGCTACTACTCTCGGGGCCGATGACGCAGGGTTTCTTGACCTTAGTCAACACGGCCCGGTCCTTGGAGAAGGACATGAACAATGTTCAAGCGAAGAAAAGCTTTGGTGATAAGAAGTCTGAGTTCAAGGTGCTGACTACTTCAAAGTCTGGGTACCGTAAGTTCTTTAAGAAGGCTAGGACTTCGAGTCCAGCTCCTTGGTACATATTTTACTTGTGGGAAGCCGGGGCACTTTCCCCGTGACTGTTGGAGCGGATGTCCCAAGTCCGAGAGGAAGCCGGGAGCAACTTATGAAGAGAAGGGCAAGGCAGTGGAGTCAACAGCGTCCCATTATGCTCCGGCTCAACCAAGGGTTTATAATCTTGGCCACCAGGAGGTCATCAAACAAGCGGATGCGGTGACAGGTACGGCTTAATTTGTGGCAAGTTAAGTTTCTTTAAATACTTGTTATGCGTATGTTACCTTACCACTGCTTGTTTAGGATTTGTTTTGATTTGTGAGTTTCCGGCAACAACACTCTTTGATATGGGAGCTTCATACTCCATCTTCTCTGAAGGATTCATATCGCGCATCGGAGTACCTTCTTCGATGGCAAAGGACAAGTTGGATGTGTTGTTACCGAATGGGTGTTCGATTCACGCGGATAAAATCTACGGTGTTAAGATTCGCTTTGGGAATCAAGAGTTCGATCTGCAAGCATCGTTACTACTGTTGGTGGAGTTCGACGTTATATTTGGCATGGACTGGATCTCGGAGTAGCAAGCCTATATTGATTGCGGTCGCAAGGAAGTCAAGTTAAGAGCAAGTCGTGAGATGACTTTTACGGGCTTGAAAGGGTCGAGCATGACGTTGATGTCTGCTCTTCAGGTGGTTAAGGCAGTTCGTGCTAGTGCAGTGCTGTTCTTTGCACTAGTGGAGGTTGCAAAGCCAAAGCCTACGTTGGATAGTATTTTAGTGGTAGCTGAATACCCTGATGTGTTCCTCGCAGACATTCCTGGATCCCCGCCTCAACGGGAGATAGATTTCACTATTGAGCTAGTGCCAGGTGCGAAGCCTGTGTCACGATCTCCGTATCGGCTAGCGCCTAAGGAAATGACGGAGCTGAAGGTGCAACTTCAAGAGTTGTTGGAGCAAGGGTTTGTGCATCCAAGTTCGTCACCTTGGAGCGTACCGGTCCTCTTTGTAAAGAAGAAGGACGGGAGCTTGAGACTCTGTATTGATTATCGGGAGTTAAACAAGCTAACGGAAAAGAACAAGTACCCAATCCCAAGGATCGATGATCTTTTTGATCAGTTGGTCGGGTCGATGGTGTACTCTAAGTTGGATCTCAAGTCTGGTTACTATTAGCTGAGGATAAGGGAGAGTGATATCCCTAAGACAGCGTTCAGTACAAGATACGAGCATTACGAGTTTACGGTCATGCTGTTTGGGCTGACGAATGCGCCGTCAGTGTACATGGATTTGATGAACAGGACCTTCAGGGAGTACTTGGCCCATTTTGTGATCGTCTTCATCGACATAATTTTGGTGTACTCGCAGAGTGAGGAAGATCACGTCAGGCATCTTCATTTTGTTTTGGAGACGCTAAGGAAGAATCAGTTGTACTCCAAGTTCTCGAAGTGCGAGTTTTGGTTGTCCTCAGTGGCATTCCTCGGTCATATAGAGAGTGGGGAGGGTATTGTAGTGGATCCAACGAAGATTGTTGCGATACGAGAGTGGCCTGAACGTTTTACGGTAGCGAAAGTCCGGAGCTTTCTGGGGCTTGCCAGCTATTATAGGTGCTTCGTAGAGAAATTCTCGCAGATAGCGTTACCTCTCACTACTTTGACGAGGAAGGAGCAGAAGTTCGGTTGGACGCCGGAGTGTGCGCGAGCTTTTGAGGAGTTGAAATGTCGGTTGACCACGGCGCCTGTGTTGAGTTCGCCGAGTGGGACTGAAGGTTATGAGATTTATAGCGATGCTTCGGGCAGTGGTTTAGGTTGTATGCTGTTATAGCATGGAAGAGTTATAGTATATGGCTCGAGACAGCTGAAGGTGCACGAGAGGAACTATCCGGTCCATGACTTGGAGTTAGCGGCCGTGATTTTTGCCTTGAAGCTGTGGAGACATTATTTGTACGGTGTGAAGATTGATATCTACACCGATCACAAGAGCCTGAAGTATTTGATTAATCAGAAAGATCTGAACATGCGGCAACATAGATGGATGGAGTTCCTGTGGGACTATACATTCAAGATCCACTACGTGCCTGGTAAAGGTAATGCGGTTGCGGACGCGTTGAGTCGTCAGGCCCCAGCTCAAGCCAATTGGTTGTCGGTCCATGACGAGTGATTGGTTCGGGAGTTTGCGGCGTTGGAGATCTTTTGCATTGATAAGCAATCAAGTGCTGAAGCAGTATTGAATTGTGTTGGGTCCGACGTTCCTTTACTTGACCCGTGGCGCTCTTCTACTTATTTAAGAAATTAAGTAGCACCCTTTCCAACAGTCCGGGCTTTTGGAACAGTTGGTTATGCGCTTGATCCTTCAATTGGTATCAGAGCAGGTCACGGGTTCAAGACCGGGGGAGCGCTATTAAATCCTGATTTTTCCCTTCTACCTGTGTGGGTCCGGCGGGTCAGGAAACCGTGGACATGTGGTAACCCCACCTCTGAGCCGTGCAACCGTGGACATGTGGTAACCCCACCTCTGAGCCTTGTGGGCCATGTGGTAACACCACCTCTGAGCCATGTGGGCCATGTGGTAACTCCACCTCTGAGCCGACGGGTTGTGCTGGACGTCGGGGGGGGGGGGGATTGTTGGGTCCGGCGTTCCTTCACTTGACCCGTGGATCTCTTCTACTTATTTAAGAAATTAAGTAGCACCCTTTCCAACAGTCTGAGCTTTTGGAACAGTTGGTTATGCACTTGATCCTTCAAATTGGACTGAAGTCCAATATGACCGGCTGATCAAATTCGGCAGGCGTTGGATATGGATGTCCACATGAAGCAACTCATGATAGAGGCTCTGGATGGGTCAAATTCCCAATTCGTTGTGGAGGATGGATTACTTTGGAAAGACGGTCGTCTATGCGTCCCAAGCGTGGGCAATTTGCAAGTGGAATTGTTGTACGAGGCACATCATACCAAGTATTCAATTCACCCGGGGAGCACAAAGATGTACCGTGATGTTAAGAAATTGTTCTGGTGGCCAAGAATGAAAAAGGATGTGGCGCTCTACGTGGCAAAGTGTCAAAATTGCGCCTTGGTGAAGGCAGAATGCCAAAAGCCGGGAGGATTCTTGAAATCCTTGCCTATTCTGGAGTGGAA
Source organism: Platanthera guangdongensis (assembly GCA_039583875.1). NCBI lineage: Eukaryota > Viridiplantae > Streptophyta > Magnoliopsida > Asparagales > Orchidaceae > Platanthera > Platanthera guangdongensis. Next base: position 155,127,783 of record CM077158.1, read on the forward strand.
GTTCGATGACATTAATATGGACTTTGTGCACTGGTTTCTAAGGTTGCAAAAGGGGAACGACGTCATTTAGGTGGTCGTAGATCGTCTAACGAAGGTGTCACATTTTATTCCGCATAGGAAGGATGATCCGGTTGAGAAATTGGCAAAACTATATGTGGATAATATTGTACGGCTTCATGTTGTGCCCCGCAGCATCGTGAGTGACTGAGATGGGCGGTTCACGTCCAATGATTGGAGGCTGGTGCAGTAGATGTTGGGAACAAAGCTGAGTTTTAGCAGAGCCTTTCATCCGCAATCGGATGGGCAGACCGAGAGGGTAAATAGGACAATGGAAGACTTTCTTTGCATGTGTGTCGTGGACTTTGGAAAGTAATGGGAAGATAACCAATACTTGGTGGAATTCGCTTACAACAATAGCTACCAGACGAGTATTCAAATGGCGCCCTTCGAGGCCCTTTATGGTAGAAAATGTCGCACGTCATTGTCCTGGTTGGAAACGGGTGAATCAAAGTTGTATAAGCGATTAGAGGTGGAGGATGCTACTTCTTTGGTGAGAACCATTTGGGAGAGGTTGCTAATCGCTCAGGACCGCCAGGCTAAGTACTATAATGCCAAGTACATGAACATGGAGTTCGTTGTTGGCGATTGGGTGTACTTGAAGATCAAGCCGTTCAAGGGTGTTTCGTGGGTGCGGCGGTTGAAGAAGCTAAGCCCGAGGTACCTTGGACCGTTTGAGGTTCTGGAGCGGATTGGTGAAGCAGCGTACCGGTTGAAGCTGTCTGTGGAGCTTAGTGGTCTACATGATGTATTCCATATATCGGTGCTATGGAAGGCAGTGCAAGAGCCTACGCACGTGATCGCGGTCGATCAAGTTCCAGTTGATAGTGGGTTGACGACGAAGGTCAAGCTCGTACGTATTGAAGACTCGAAAGTCAAGCGGCTACGCAATAAAGAGATCAGGATGGTCAAGGTCCATTTTGATAATTGCGGTCGAGAGGAGCTCTCTTGGGAGCGAGAGCAGACTATGCTTGAGGAGTACCCGGAGTTGTTTCACTTAGGTACCATTTAAGTTTTTTGTTTCTTTCCTTTATGAAATTTCGAGGATGAAATTCTTTTAAGAGGGGGAGAGTTGTAACGCCCCGAAACTCAAAAGAGCGACGGGAGGCGTTTTGGGCCAAATCTGGTATTTGGCTGGGGGCATACGGCCTGGGACACGGGCGTGTACCAGGGCGTGTCAGGCTCGAGTCGACGATTTGGCCACGAGGTCGATGAAATTTGGAGTCGACGATTGTCAAGCAGCGAACACGGCCTGAGACACGGGCGTGTCTCATGGCGTGGCGAGCCCGTGTCGACGATCGGTCCGGGGAGTCGACATTTTCGCTCGACGATGTGTCGAGATAGGGAACACGGCCTAGGACACGGGCGTGTCTAATGTAACGCCCCGAAACTCAAAAGAGCGACGGGGGACATTTTGGGCCAGTTTTGGGTTCTAGCAGGAGACACACGGCCTGGGACACGGGCATGTCCCAGGGCGTGTCAGGCTTGTGTCGACGATTTAGTCGAGAGGTCGACGAATTTCGCTCAACTTTGTGTCGAGATAGGGCACACGGCCTGAGACACGGGCGTGTCTCAGGGCGTGTCGAGCCCGTGTCGACACTCAACCGGCGAAGTCGACATTTTGCGCTCGACGAAGTGTCGAGACAGGGCACACAACCTGAGACATGGGCGTGTCTCGGGGCGTGTCTAGCCCGTGTCGACACAAGTCCTGGGATGTCGAAATTTTCGCTCGACGATGTGTCAAGACAGGGCACACGGCCTAGGATACGAGCGTGTCCAAGGCCGTGTCAGGTGCTCGACGAACTTCACTCGATGAAGTGTCGAGACCGTGTACACGGCCTGGAGCCCAGGCATGTTGTGGTAGACACGGGCAAGGACACGGGCGTGTCCAGTACCCGCGTAGTTCTCGGGTTGTTTTCGGGATCAATCGATGGGGGAACACAGTCGACCACACGGCCGTGTCCGTTTCTTTATTTTGGGATCCGACGGTTGGGGGTTGTTCCTACTGGGATATACCCAGGATTGGTCCTTTGAAACCCTCACTTTTAGTTGAGTGGTTCTCTTTCTAAGTCAAGAGAGAGAGGAGAGCCAAAGGAGGAAGAAGAAGCTAGATCCGGCCATTGGAGGAGCTTCGAAGCTCCAAATCGCGAGCCGACTTCGGATCCACGGAGGCGAAGAGAGTGCGGTGCTTTTCATCCCCTTACTTTTCCATGGCGCCAAAGAAGAACGCTAGTGTAACGATTCTCTTCTTGAGCATGTGAAGCTCTCCTTCTTTGCATAGGAAGCCCGCTCTCGCGAGTTTGCGATGAGTTGGAGGCGTTCCTTCGGGTAGATATGTAAAGTCCTCGTTGTTTAGAGTCCGTATGCGAGAACGGACATAGGCATGATGTGTGAAGCCTACCCGGACATGTTGGTCTGGATCGGTGATGTTGCATTGCATAAATGCCGGAGAAGACTCCGTGTGATTGTTTGTTTTTTCGGGTTTTCTACGTGGTAGATTGCAACAGGGAGCCTTCGAGATTAACCCAAAGGTGCACCCGGAAAACTGGGAGGATGCGTGATCTTGCCAACTTGGTGGTCTGAGAGCCAACTTGAACATAACCGAGTTATGTGAATTGTGATGGAAACGGGACTCGGGAGAATTTTGACCTGCACATATGGTTTAAATTATCGTTGCGATGTGAGCAAGGGTCAGATGGAACCGTACCCGTTTTATGTATTTCGGGTTAAAGAGACCTAAGGTTACGTGGCACTTGCCGTTGGCATAGATGAGGGTCTTCGGCGGTCTATGGTTTTAATTACCGTGACCCATGCCGGGAAGACAAATTGCTCATTGATTGGTCGTCCAAAGGGACGGTGGTGAGTCGGCAGACTTAGACTGTGTTCACCGAGAATGTGCCCTGAGTGCACGGGGTGTGTGGCCGTATGAGCCTACGCCTGTGATGAAATGAATATTGATATATTGCTTGTTTATGCTAATGAAATGCATGGAAGGAGCATCGCCGCACCGAGTTGCGGGCGGGATCGTTATAATTTGGTCAGCATTGCTGACCGTTGCTTTTGTTTGCCACTGTGTGGTGGTTTTGTTGCTTGCAGGTGCTGCTGGACCAAGCGGTCAATAGCGGGCTAAAGCCCAAATTGCGAAGCCGGCCCGCGAAGGCCTAACTGGAGTGTTTACTGTTTTTATTCATGTATGACCGGCCTGCGTGTCGTGGTTTGTAAAACATGTAATATCAAGTAAACCATTTTGTAAGGCCTTAAGGCCTGTACTTGTGTATGTACAACATTTCTATTTGATGTTTAGTGGACATTCATGCTTTAGTGCTGGGTTCTTTATTGCAACTTATTAAACTGCTCCCGCTAGAATGCTCTGTGTAGGACGTTATGATTGGTTGGATGGTTTCCATTGAGTAACCACCCGGTCTGTCTGTAGTATATGGCGTCAGGCCCCGGCCGGACCTACTGCTATATGTTATGCGACGGATAGGGGGTGTTACATCCAAGGCCGTGTCGGGTGGTCGACGAACTTCGCTTGATGAAGTGTCAAGACAGTGAGCACGACCTGGAGCCTAGGCGTGTTCGGGTTTGACACGGGCCTGTCAAATAGGACACGGGCGTGTCCAAGACCCGTGTGAGTCTCGGGTTGTTTCAGGGCTGTGTCGATGGGGGCACATGGCCAACCACACGGCCCCGTCAGTTTGAACACGGGCGTGTCAGGTTAAACACGAGCGTGTCGGGACCAGTGTAATTTTCGTAATACGTTGATTTTGACGGTGAATGAGGGACACGGCCCTGGACACGGGCGTGTCGTATGTCATGTTCGGCCCAGGTTTTACTTTTCAGCTACGAATCGGAGCCATTCGTTTCCTTATTTTTGGGATCCGACGGTTGGGGGTTGTTCCTACTGGGATATACCCGTGATTGGACCTTTGAAACCGTCATTTCACTTGAGTGGTTCTCTTTCTAAGTCTAGAGAGAGAGGAGAGCAAAGGAGAAAGAAGAATCCTAGATCCGGTCACAGGCGGAGCTTCGTAGCTCCAAATCGCGAACCGACTTCGGATCTACGGAGGCAAGGAGAGTGCGGTACTTTTCATCCGCTTACATTTCCATGGCGCCAAGGAAGAACTCTAGGGTAATGATTCTCTACTTGAGCATGTGAAGCTCTACTTATTTGCATAGGGAAGCCCGCTCTCGCAAGTTTGCGGTGAGTTTGAGGCGTTCCTTCGGGTATACATGAATAGTCCCTGTTGTGTACATGTAGAGTCCGTAATCGAGAATGGATATAGGCATGATGTGTGAAGACTACCCGGACAAGTTGGTCTGGATCGGTGATGTTGCATTGCATAAATGGCCGGAGAAGACTCCGTGCGAATGTGTGTTTTTCGGGTTTTCTACGTGGTAGATTGCAAAAGGGAGCCTTGGGGATTAACCCCAAGGTGCACCCAGAAAACTGGGCAGATGCGTGATTCTTCCAACTTGGTGGCCTGGGAGCCAACTTGAACATAACCGGGTTATGTGAACTGTGTGACGGAAATGGGACTCGGGAGAAGTTTGGCCCGCGCATATGGCTTAAATTGTCATTGCGATGTGAGCACGGGTTAGACGGAACCGTACCTATTCTATGTCATTCGGTTAGAGCCGTTGGCATATATGAGGGTCTTCGGCGGTCTGTGGCTTAAATTGACGTGACCCATGCCGGGAGGACAAACTGCTCATAGTTTGGCCGTCAAAGTGGCGGTGGTGAGACCGGTGTGTCTATAGCTTAAATTGACGTGATATTGATCGGTTCACCGAGAATGTGCCCTGAGTGCACGGGGCGTGTGGCCATGCGTGCCAACGCCTGTGATGCAATGTATATTTATATACTGCTTGGTTATGCTAATAAACTGCAGGGAAGGAGCATCGCCGCCCCGAATTGGGGGCGGGATCGTTATAATTTGGTTAGCATTGCTGACTGTTGCTTTGGTTTGCCACCATTGTGGTGGATTGTGCTTGTAGGTGCTGCGGAGCCAAACGGTAAATAGCGGGCTAAAGCCCAAGTTGCTGAGTCGACACTCGAAGGCCTATTTTTGAGTGTTTTCTTTTATTCATGTATGGCTGGCCTGCGTGCCGAGGTTTGAAAACATGTAATTTGAGGAAAACAATTGTAAGGCCATAAGGCCTGTACTTGTGTATTGGTACTTCATTCCTTTTGGCGTATTAGTGGACATTTATGGTAGTGTTGGGTTCTTTCTCATTGCAACTAAAATTATTGCTTCCGCTAGAATGCTCTGTGTAGGACGTTGTATTGGTTGGATGGTTTCCATTGAGTAACCACCCGGTCTGTCTGTGGTATATGACATTGGGCCCCAGCCGGACCTACTGCTATATGCCATGCGATGGATAGGGGGCATTACACATTAGACCAAGTTCTTCACCGTGGAGTGCTCTCGTGCTGTTTGTGAAGAAAAAGGATGGATCGATGAGTTTGTGCATTGATTACAGAGAATTTAATAAGGTAACTATCAAGAGCAGGTATCCCTTGACGATAATAGATGGCTTGTTTGATCAGTTGCATGGTAGCACTGTGTTTTCAAAGATTGATCTTCGTTCAGGCTACCATCAGTTGAGGATTCATGAGACGGATATTCCACGGAGTGCTTTCCATTCTCGACATGGACATTTTGAGTTTTTGGTGAAGTCCTTAGGATTAACTAATGCACCCTTTACCTTTATGGACATGATGAATATAGTGTTTAAGGATTTTCTGGACTGTTTTGTGGTTGTATTTGTAGATGATGTTATTGTATACTCCCACAGTACTGAAGAGCATGACCAACACTTGCGTTTAGTTTTGTCTGCTTTGACGGAGCATAAGTTGTTTGCCAAGCTAAGCAAGTGTGAGTTTTGGCTTCCTCAGGTTTCCTTTCTGGGTCATGTGGTTAATAAGTATGGAATTTCTGTAGACCTTGCGAAGATAGTTGCTGTAATGGATTATAACAGACCTACCACACCCAAAGAGATAAGAAGTTTCCTAGGGTTGACAGGATATTATAGGAGGTTTGTGGAGGGTTCCTCTACGTTGTCTATGCTGCTGACTAGGCTTACACAAAAGAACACAACTTTTTTTTGTAGCGATAAGTGCGAAGAGGAATTTCAGGAATTGAATAGGAGATTGTGTACTGCCCCAGTTTTGTCCTTGCCTACCTAAGGGCTGGAATATGTTGTGTTTGTGGATGCATCACACATTGAACTTAGGTGCATGTTGATGCGAGAGGGCAAAGTGATTGCGTATGGGTCGAGACAATTAAAGATACATGAGAAGAACTACCCTACGCATGATCTAGAATTTGCAGCCATGATTTATTCCCTAAAGATGTGGAGACCCCTATTATATGACGCATTATGCAAGATTTACATGAATCATAAGAGTTTGAAGTACGTCTTCACTCAAAAGGAATTGAACTTGCGTTAGTGAAGATGGTTAGAATATGTCGCGTATTATGATGTTGATATACAATACCATCTGAGCAAAGCTAATGTGGTCGCCGAATCCCTGAGTAGGAAGGCAGCAAAATTTTTTAACCTTACTGTAGATTCGCTTGTCGAGCAATTTCTTTTGATGGATATATCGGTTGGGAGTAGCGACTCACCCAGCAGTTTGGAAGTAATGGAGCCTTCATGGATTACACTTACAAGGCTACATCAAAAGGATGATCCTGATTTGTTGCACCTTTATAATAGAACTGAGAAAAGAGAATTACCAGACTTTTCAATTGATGATGTGGTTACCTTGAAGTACCGTGACAGATTTTGTGTTCCCATAGTTGAAGATATTCGAGTTAAGTTATGTAAAGAGGCGCATGGTTCTAGTGTTGCCTACCACCCCGGTTCTAATAAAATGTATAAGGATCTGAAGCAGATCATTTGGTGGTATGGTATGAAGGGAGATATAGCTAAGTTTGTATCTGAATGTTTTACTTGCAAGTGAGTTAAGGCCAATCATGGAAGGCCTGGAGGAAAATTGACGCCTTTAGAAATTCCAAGTTGCAAGTGAGAGAGTATTTCGATAGATTTTATTACTGGATTGCCGACATCTCCCCGAGGACACGATTCAGTTTGTGTTTTTGTGGACAGACTGACTAAGTGTGCTTACTTCGTGTCGTTCAAGATCGACTACTCTATGAAGAAAATAGCTGAGTTATACTTGCATGAGCTCATCAAATTACATGGAGTACCTGTTAGTATTGTATCAGATCAAGACTCCCAGTTTACGTCTCGCTTTTGGAAAAAATTTCAGGAACGGTTGGGAACCGATTTGAGGTATTTCACCGCCTATCAACCGCAGACAATTGGTCATACAGAGAGAGTAAATCAGATCGTGGAGGATATGATCAGATGCTATATTTTGGACCACAGAGGAGAGTGAGACGAGCATTTGGGATTAATGAAATTTGCGTACAATAATAGTTTTCAAGATATCTTGTAGATGGCCCCATTTAAGGCTTTGTATGGGAGACATTGCAAAACTCCCATATTTTGGGCCAAGGTTTGTTAGAGATCGTTGTTGGGTCCAGAGGCCTTGGAAGAAATGGATATCTCTGTTAGGCATATTCGAGAGAAACTTCGAATAGCTCAGGGGCATTATGAAAAGTACGCCAATCGTCAAAGGACGGAATTGGAATTTGTTATTGGGGACATAGTTTTTCTTATGGTTTCCCCGATATCTAGCTTTAAGAGATTTGGTAAGAACCATAAGTTGGATACTAGGTATGCGTGACCCTTCAAGATTGTGGAGCGTATTGGGATGTCTGCTTATAGACTGGATTTGCCAGTAAGCTTTCCTAGTGTGTACGATGTTTTCCATGTAAGCCTATTGCGGAAGTGCGTACTTAGCGACTGATAGATTCTTGATGTTGTGCCCCAGTTGGATCCTAACCTTTCCTATGTTGAAGTTCTTGTTCGTGTTTTGGATACTTAAGATCTCATATTGCGAAGGAAGATGATACCCATGGTTAAAGTTTTATGGAGGAACCAAGATGTGGAGAGCGCGACTTGGGAGTTAGAGTCAGCTATGAGGGAGGCTCATACTCATCTGTTCTCCTGATGCTTTTGGTAAGTGTTTTCTTTGATAGCCTTTGATCACTTTTCTTCTGTTTTGAATTTGATGCTATTTATGTCAAGTTTTGGGACAAAACTTCTTTTTAGGGGAGTGACTGTAACGCCCCTGATTTTTCGGTGTTTATTTTAATTCCCGTAGTGATGTATTTTTGACGCCAGGGCGTTTTGTTGATGCGTAGTAAATGGGTGTCATTGTTGGAGCATGGGTTTGCTCAGTGGGTTTTCTTGTGTTGTTGTTTTTTTCTTGGTTGTGCACCTTCCCTCATGATCCGGGTCTGTTTTGGTGGCTCGATGGAGCTTTTTATGGGGATGTGGTGGCATTTTACCTCCGGGTGGTATTTTACCTCAGTTTGGTTTGTCGGATTTGACTTTCGACTTCGCCATTAAATTCGTAGCTTCGGTATTTAACTACGCTGCAATATTCATAAGATACCGAGTTGGTTTGAACTTTGGGTCATTTTGGTGTTATTTAAATAATTATGATTAAATATTACATGTATGTATAAATAGAAAATCATCGCATCAAACCCTATTTACCTTTTCATCTTCCCAACGTGAGCGACAGCAAATTCGTGAGCGGCGACTTCACGTGCATTTGGCCAGCGATAGAGAGAGCTTTGATGGTCGGTTTTGTCAATAGATTAGAGATTTGGAAAGCTCTCGCTGAGATCTACCCGTTCGTGGTACAGTTTCCCCATTTCTCTTACTTTTTTGTGTGTTAGGGTTCGTGATTTTGACATCCTTCTTCCCCCAAAATTTTCAGGAAACATTGCTGAGGTCTTCTTGCGACCGATCCTTATCGTGGAGCATTAGAGGAGGCAGATTTTCCGAGATTTGAGGCAAGTGGTGATTTCCCCCTTGTTTGTTTTTTTCCTTTCATGTCTTTCCTTTTTTTCTCTCCTTAGTGTGTAGGAGTTGTGTAGGAGTTAGCCTTGAGAAAATCCCTAGGATAGTTAGGACTTTTCAGCTGAAATTTGTCGAGTAACATAGTTTTGACTAAGGACAATTTCAACGTATATCGTGGTAAGAATTCATCGAGTATGAACTAGGTGTAGAAATCCGTTAAGGTAAATTTGTCGAGTATCATTCATCGGGTATGGTTAGATTTCACCGAGTCCAATTCGTCGAGTATTCTCGAAGAATTCGTCGAGTATCAGTTTGTCATTGTGTGAGATTTGAGTTAAGTCTACTTCGTCGAGTATTCTTGACCAATTCGTCGAGTAAGGCTTGTTTTGCGTCGAGTTTGTTGAGTATAAGACTTGGCGTTGAGTGGATTAGGCTGGGCACTAAGGGCATTGAGTGATCTTGAACCTAAGTCAAATTCGTCGAGTAATCTCAATGATTTTGTCGGGTATCTCTGGCTTGGAATTGAGTGCGCTGACTGCACTCAACGCATCGTTGTGTGAAGGTATATTCGTTGAGTAATCTCAACGATTTTCCGATAATGTTGAATACTTTGCTAGCAGCTAGTTTACTATCTTGGTTGGTTGTACTTTCTTCTGGGAAGGTTTTATGCTAGGTTGCATGTTAGATATTTTAAAACATAAAAATTATTATTAATATTACTTAATACATGCCATGTTTGAAGTCTAAATCACTATATTTAACGGTTATAAAAGCTACTTTCAAAATTATTATAAATCTAGAGTCTTGCATACCATTAGTTATCCTCTAGGGATGTTTACACTCATTTAGGACATCTAATATTGTAAATAAAGTATTTTCCATAGTGTATAATTATCTTATTCTCTTGGTCTAGATGAGCCACTAACCCGAGGGAAACGGCTAACCGCTTAAACTTTAACTAGATTTTCGTCTTAATAACTTACGAATCTATCATAAAAGTGTTAAGTTAGAGTTTTGCCTGAGCGTCAGTAGTTATCCCCTGCTGATGTAACATCATGATACGCATTTTATCTTACTCTGATATATCGTTAAATGTGGAGAAAATGCGGGTTATGACAGGGTTGAGGCAGTAAATACTGCATGCCATGTCCTGAATAGAGCTTCTATTACTAACGATCATAAGAAGACTCCCTATGAGATAATGAATGGCAGGAAACCAAACCATGCCTATTTTAGGATCGTTGGAAGAAAATTCTATGTGCTCAACAATGAGAAATCTTACCTAACTATGTTTGCCGTCAAATCCTATGATGGGATATTTGTTGGATACAATAATCATAACAAAGAATATAAGGTCTACAACTTCAAAAATCAAGTTATGGAAGAGTCTATAAATATAGTATTTCATGAGTGTTCTATGATTAACAATGAGCTACCAAGTTCCTCATCTAGATCTGCAGGTATAAAGCTGGTGATGGACAAACTATCCATCAAGGCATATTCACCTGCTGCCCAAGATGAAGATGAAGGAGTGTGCATTCCAGAAGAACTTAGTGTTGAAATCGAGAATCGACTTATGTGGAGTTCGAACCCTTGTGAAAATGGTGACCGCACACTTACTTCGCTTGATAAGCTTGGCCGACCGAAGACTTTGAGCCCAAAAATGACCCAAGGTTCAAGCACTGAGGTCCCACCACATACCCGGAATATCGATTTTAGAGCGCTTCGCATCCTTAGCCAGTGCTTAGCTAATGGCACCTCGAAGAGCACAAGAAGATTTGGGAATTGGAGAATTGGAAAGCTTTCCTTCTGAGGTACCCCCTTGGGTCAATTTATAGATTTTTAGGCCTAGCCTAGAAATAACTCAACTCCGCTATTCTGAGCGGTTATATGCATCCAAAAGGAGGTCTTCTCATAGCGAAACTCCGTTGTTCTAAGGAGCTAAATGCAAACCTAATCACATTTAGGAGACCAAATTATATTAACCACGAGATATCTGCACCCCACTCAAAGGGGAAAATCGGGACAAGCTCGCTACTTAACTAGGCAGACATGGCCTAGCTCTCACAGCTCGCCTCTCTTTAAGAGAGAGCTAGCAGGGCTCCTACGACTCGGCTGACCCTTGAATTGAGGAGGACCAGCGATCTTGGCCTGATGATCATTTAGGCAAGTGTGGGCTTGTTGAGCTGGATCGCGCAGCTCACTCGCCCTGCATGGCACAAGCGGGCCTGATATCTTGGCTTGCTAGCCTGCTTAGAGGTCCCAGAGAAACTGAGAAGAAAGCATCGACAGGACAAGAAGAATTGAGTGAAGTCAGTTCACTCAATGCTAAGTTCAGAAGGTATCAATAGGACAAGAAGCGTTGAGTGAAGCTAGCTCACTCAACGCCAAGCATTGAGTGAAGATAGTTCACTCAATGCCAAGCTTAAAAGGCGTCGATAGGACAAGCTTCACTCAAAGCCTTTAGAGGATGCAATCAGAAAATCCGTCCTAGCATGCTCGCCTTCCTGGCAGAACCACTTGGCAAACACTAGGTTGTACACAATTCCCGCTCTTTTTGAGCTTTGCAAAGCTCGGAAAGAATCATCCAACCACACATGTTTGGCGAGTGCTTGCTGAGCTAGAGCGAATCTTTTGGTGGGTCCCACTAATGTTCTATAAATACACCACCAGGCTTAAAGGAAAAACCCCGCGTCCTTCTGCTTTTTTATCCTTATAGGCTACTGTAGCTGAGTGATGCCTATATCAGATGAAATGCGCGCTTGTCTGGTGGCGGTGAGGGAGGTGAAATGGGTGTAGGTAATCGATTCTGCCCCTTGGCTAGCGCGAGGGTCGCTCAGAGTAACGCCCCTGATTTTTGATGTTTATTTTAATCTCTTTAGTGGCGTATTATTGACATTAGGGCATTAAGTTGACGCGTAGTTGACGATTATCATTGCTGGAGTGTGACCTTTGCTCATTTTATATCCAAGGTTTTTACTTAGAATGTTAGTACGGCTTAATTCTAGTGTGTTTTGAGATTTTCCTCGCAAGTCGGGTTTGTGTTAGAACTCGGTGGAGCCTTTTTGGGATATTTAGTGTTTTAACTTCGGGGAATTTTTTACCCAAGTTTGGTTTGTTGGATTTGATTTTGACTTTGTAGTTGAATTCGTAGCATTGATATTTAGTTTCTGTGCGAATTTTATGGAAATCCGAGATGGTTTGGAATTCCGGTCGTTTAGAAGTTTAGTGTAATAATACTATATTATTTTATTTGCTTTAAATATTATAAGTGTAAATACCCTTACGATTTAGACAGAACCCTATTCAATGTCTTCTTCATTATCCATCGGGCTATTTTTTGAAAGAGAGAAATGGCAGATGTTGCTAGACTTCCGACCGTCGATTGAAGGATCTCTGGTGCTCGAAATCGTCATCGGAAGGTTGATTCGGATTGCTCTCGCCGAGATCTACTTGTGTGTGGAGAGTTTTTCCTGTTTCTTGAAATTTTTGACGATAGGTTATTCGGTGTTGACCCACTTTTTCCTCGAAAAGTTTCAGGAAGTGTAGACAAGGTGTTCTTACAGCCTGATCCGTGAGGAAGGGCGCTTGTGTTGCCGGATTTCTGGAGTTAGAGGCAAGTGGTAATTTCTTCCCCTTTCGAAGTCTGTTTCCATGGGTTCTTTGTTATTTTTCTTCCCTCCTTAGAAATTAGGAGTAGTGTAGGGATCGGCCAAGTTCGATCTGTTGAGTAGTGTAGAATTTCCAGCCATGTAAAAGTAGAATTCGTCGTATATGACTGCTAGTCTAGGTCAACCCGTTGAGTGTATGACAGTTAGGACAATTAGTTTAAGGTAATTTCGTCGAATATGACATTCTTAGTAAAGATAAATTTGTTGAATATGACCTTTCGCTTTGGATTAAGATTCATCGAGTATGGTGGGGTTAGCCTGAATGAAATTTGTCAAGTATGGGTCTTGGATTAGGACTAATTCGTCGAATAGTATAGTAATTGAGTGGAGTCATATTCGTCGAGTAATCTCGACGAACTCACCGGTATTATCCTTTGGCGTTGAGTGTAGCCTTGACGTTGATTGTGTTGTCTGTATCAGTATTTGCGTTTATTGATCATTGTGACTAAGGCAAATTCGCCGAGTATTCACGATGAATTCATCGAATATCAACCTTGGCGTTGAGTGAAGTTGACTTGGCTTTGAGAGCGTCGGGTAGTCTGTGAGACTATATCTAAAGCATCGTGTAATCTCAACAAATTTGTTGAGTATTGTCAGTTTGTCGTCGAGAGAACCAAATAGCGTTGAGTGCTTTGAGAGTTACTGCCTTGGCATCGAGTGGGTTGAGTGAACTCAGCTAGGCGTCGAGTGAAAGCATTGAGTGAAGTAATTTTCGCTGAGTTAAGTCCAAGTGTCGAGTAAGACAGCTTTGGCATTGAGAGCGTTAATCGAACGCCAGATTCGTCTAGTATACTAGACGAATTTCCTGTGGACTTAGGTAATTTTGTCGATTCGTCGAGTATCAATGTTATGTTAGCCGAATCGTCGAGTATCAATAAATTAACCAATTTTCTTAAGTGTAATTCGTCGAATATCTACTGTATTCGTCGAGTATACTCGACGAATCAGAATGGACATATTTTTCTTGCCAAACTGAGCCAATTCGTCGTGTTTGGGCCCTAGGGTGGATTTCGAGATTTTTGTTCTCTCTTGCAATTGGAGGAGCCTGGTGTTTTGGTTGGGTTTTATAGGTGTTTATGGATGTTTAGGCGTGGCCCACAATTGGCAGTGGATAAAGGACCACCAACCTAGTGCCGGCTCGTGAATCATTGCACTTGGTGGGTTTTCCTTATGGTGTTTTATCTTGGACTGTTGGGTTGTGTTGGACATTGTGGACACCACCACAATGCCTTTTTGTGAGATGTTTGGACTATCACGTTGCGTTGGACATTGTGGCCACCACCATAGTACAATTTGAAGATGTATGGGTCTGTTAGTTCGTGTTGGTCATTTTCGCCACCGACTTAGATCTTTTTTTTAATGGTGATAATGATTCACGTGTTTAGAGCTATTCAGTCTCTTTTCTTCCTATTGTATAGACATATGTTGGATGATTACTTTTGCAGACTTTATCGAAGCATGTCTTCATTTCACACTTGGTACAACTTCTTTTACTTTACTGTTAAGAATTGTACCTTAATTATTATAGTTTGACTCATTAGCTGAGGTTTGTCAACCATTCCTGTGGTTTGGGTTGGTAACCCCTATTGCTTTCTTTTGATTATTATCTACTGATGATTTTATTTGCCACTTGTATATTCTTGTTGTTGTTGCAGTCGTCTTTCCATCGCCATTGTGAGGTAGTGTTGTTGTTTTGTTGTTTAGTTCAGACATACATGATTTCTTATTGTGGGATCGTGTCAGGTTGTTGACTCCCACAAGAGTTTTTATATTGCTAGGTCACTTGCTAGCTGCTTAGTCTCTTCTTGATGACTGGTTGGTTTTACTTGCTCTTTGGGAAGGTTTTATGCTAGGATTGCATATTAGTTATTTTTAAATTATAAAAGTATTATTTGACTACCTCATGCATAACATTGTTTTTAAACCAAAGTCCGTATATTTTGATGAACGTAAAAGCTATTGCTATACTTATAATAAACTTAGAGGTAAACATATCATGAGTTGTCCTATTTGGATGTTTATGCTCATATAGGATGTCAATCAATATAAATAAAGTATTTTCTACGTCACATATTTATATTTTCACTTGTGCACTAGTTTATCCACTGAGCCGAGGGATACGACTATTTAAACTTACTTAAATTACAGTTTTCGTCATAATAAACTTGAGGATTTCATATAAAGTGTTAGTTTCGAGTTCTTGCCTGAGGGCTTGCAGTTATCCCCTACATGGCATGATATCATGACGAGTGCTTTCCTTTATTCTGATATATTATTTAGATGCAGAGAAAATGCGGGTTGTGACACTCAATCCCGCCTATAGGCCGAAGAAGGCAAAGTTGATCAGGAGATCTCCCCCGAATGGTGCCCCCACGTCTAGTTCGGCGGTTGGTGCCGAGGCCATCCATGAGGTCCGCGGGTCGGTTGCCTGATATTACTATAATTACGATTTTGATTTCTCCCTCTTCGCAAGAGGCACCTCGCGAGGATGGAGGTAGGGGAACAGAGGCACCCCTACGCGTGGATAAATGAGTGGGTTGCCAGCCCCTCGGCTTCAAGACATGGCATTCCCGCGGGCTTGACCGCTGCTCTAGCGATTACTGGTGAGTTGACTCTTTTCCTGCTTTGTTGTTTTTTCTCTCTTTACCTGATCCCTTGATGTTGCTTCCATCCCAGGGGCTACCGACCTCCCCTGGCAGGTTCCTCTGTTGCCAACCCGCCCTAGGCTAGGAAAATCTTTTGCGACTCTTGAAGGCGAGCTCTTCCAATGCCAGCCAGGTACCTCCCGCTTGCATACTAGCGCGAGGGACGTGCCGACCCTTGGTGAGTTTGTGCACTCGCTTGATTATAACCGTCCGCTTGCTTTTTCTGACCTTTCCTATTTTTTCAGGATTCAATGCGATCTCATCCTCCGACGTTGACATCAGGGGGGGGGGGGGGGGGGTACTCGCATCTACCTTCCGTGGACCACATCTCAGAATACCTGAGCGACCCGCAGGATGCCTAGGAGATGAAAATGCAGTGACTCGGCTGTTCCAGAAGCACTCCTTGATGCTGCAGGAGGTCTGCGATAGGGTGGATGAAGATAAGGCTTAGGCAGAGGAGCAGTTCGTTGTCCTGCAGGGCACGAGGCATCCAGAAGATGGCAACGAGATGACTTCTCTTGGAGTGCACATTATACGAGAAGAGGAGCGGCTCAGGCATGCCACAGAATAGGTTGACCTGGCCCAGCGGGAACAACTAGCGGTTCACAAGTATTAATACCCTCGATTATCGCCTCATTCGGGGGTGCGAGGGTGGGGTAGTTGGAAGTGGATTCAATATTGACCAACCTACCCCTCCCTTGTCATCGGCCTACAGGCCTGGGTCGCACCTATTTTCGGATCAGCTTGCGTGACAACTACGAAATGTTTTTAACTTGTTTTGGTAATTATTTGGGTCAATTTTCCAGCTAATCGTCTGACGCTTTTTATATTGATTCTTTTTCTTTGTTGCTTGTTACTTTTTACACCTTCTTAGTTAGATGCTGGTGAGACACCTTGCCCGCCTACCTCCTCTTAGGCGTGCACGAGCCGACTTGGCTCGCTTGCCTCTTTGGTGGATGCGAGTCAATGTAGCTCGCTTGCCACTTGTGCATACATGAGCCAGTGTTGCTCGCTCGCCCTTGGGCGGACGCGAGCCGGCGTGGCTCGCTCTCTACTTCCCTGCTGGCGCATAATTTTCGTAGGGACATGTGGGATCGGAAGTCGAAGCATCATGACAGATTTTGCTCTCTGCACATTTCCGGCAAATGGAATGTTTTGCTGCCCTTTCTCATTCTATAAATAGGCCACGAACCTTCTTCCCACCTACCATATTTAAAACTATCTTCCTCCTTACCTGCAATTCTCAGATCGACTTTTCTCACGAGAACTTCAGTGTCCCGCCGGCTTAATAGGTTGCGAGATAGGAGGCAACAGTGGTGATGTTGAGGGAAGGGGAAAGTGCGCATGGACCTTCTCTGACTACACCTTCTTCTCCACCACCCTCATTGAGGGAGAATTCCTCACGGTGGTCGGTGACTTCATCCTGCCTGGGTTCGAGGTGAGGCGACTCGAAGAGGAGGAGAAGGTCAATGACCTTTCTGACATGGAGCTCACCATTCCCATCACTCACTTTGATATGGGACTCCAGCTTCCCCTGTGGACCGAGGTCCAACAGATATTGAAGTAATTTGGTGCCGTCCTCGACCAGCTAACGCACAACTCGGTAGCTATCATGGTCGGGTTCACCCACTTCCTACGGGAAGAGCAGATAGAGAAAAGCCTCGCGGTCTTCCGCAAGCTGTTATCCTTCCGGGAGAACAAGTACAACACCGTATACTTCTCAAGCAACCACGTCAAGGTGTGGGAGATAGTAAACAAGAGCCAAAACTAGCTCCAGAAGTTCTTCTTCGTCATGGGAGACTTCAGTAACATCCCCTTCTATCCGGTCCAACTCAGCGAGGCGAGCTACCGCACCTTGCCTGGGGGGCCGTGAAGCCGAGTTCTGTGGGTTATTCGAGGGGAAGAACTTTGAGGTCACGTTCCTCTGAAGTAACGTCGAATCCCTCGCCCCCATCCCACTTGGGGGAGGTAAGCTAATCGTGGCTGATGCCCTTTTACTTAACTCCTTTTCTTTGTTGTTTTAAGTTTCTTCCTGTAGGTGAGCAGGAGGTCCCCTTGCACCCTCCTTACGAGAGTATGCGAGTCACTCCTGGCGAGCTAGATTACGCCGAAATAGCAGTTGCCGCATATAACGTCTTCCCAACCCTTGTCTCCCAGAAGGGAGTAATCTGTTATCAGCCTCCTCCACTGCCGCTGTCCAAGAAGTCGAAGACTGCGGGAAGTGCACCTCCCACAGCTCGGGGGAAGGGAAAGGATCCTATGAGCTAACGACCTGAAGCAACTGGCACCCCTGGTGCATCATCCGGCGGGCCTCTTGGTGAGGCAGCCAGCACGTCCAGGCCGTGATAGCAGATATACGCAGGCAAGCCAGTATCGAGGGGGCATGTAACTTTGGTTATGACAAGTGGCACCTGGAGGAGCTCGACAAGCCCCTCCTTTAAAGGGACTAAGCGGAGATCCAGGCATCAATCTCCACCCTACTGCCGAGCTAGCTTGAGCAGGACACCACCAGCAGGGAGGCCTTTGCCTTCTCCTTCGGCTTGTATGCGCGGGAAGACGCTGCGGTCTACGACTACGAGTCCAAGTCAGCTCCTGTGCACGAGCGCGGGACCAGCTACTCGGCCTGGAGCTGGCTTATATAGCGGGCTGTCGGTGCATGCAGATGGAGCGAAATTCCGCCTCGCTCTAGAATCTCGTAGATGACAAGTAAGAGGCCCTCCGACAAGCGCTTGTGGATGTGGAGCAAAAGATGATGTTGGTAGATGCGGCCGATGCCATTCTTGCCGGATACCTGCGGGGTGGTAATTCCTAAGAATTTGAAACAATATTATCCTCTTGAGGATTACCTTCACTAACATTCTTCTTCTCGCAGGATGTGGTGACGGCCCAATGCCTTGTCCTTCAAATCGCTACCCTCCAGAAAGATAATGAGGCACTACAGGCGCAGGTGCGGGAACTAGAGGATGTCGCTCCCCCGTCGCCCTATAGCAACAGCCGCCGGCTTGCCCACTACTCCGATTTTGAGCGGGAAGAGATAATGCAGAAGAACACTATCAAGGACGTGAAGTTCACTCTCCAGATCATGCAGCGGGCCGACCTTATGATGGGCGAAGGCGCGGGGCTCTCAGCGACCGATGTCGTACCAGAGCTACTCCTTTTGGTACCGAAGTCGTGCGAACCCTTTTGCAGAGCTCGCTGCCCGAGAGCTTGCCATGCTGAACCCGCACAACGCATTTCTTTCTTTTTATAATCAGAACTTTCTTTTCCCTTTCCACCATGTAATTGAGGGGTTGGGCCCGATCCTTGTAAACTTTTGGGAATAATAATAAATGCTCTTTTTCAAAAAAAAGTGTTTACTGCTTTTGGTAGTTTCTCCTCTCTTTTGCATACTCGCGACCCAACTCAGCCTTCTTGCTCGCCGACTCAGAACCCATTCCTTGATAGTGAGATCGTGCGTCCCTTAGGGACTTAGCTTAGAGAAAATGCTAAGATACTAGGTAGAAGGTCCATGAGCGGTGATCCGCCGCCTTTACTCAGAAAACCTCCCCGCGGTGCTCGCGAGACTTAGGTATAGGCGTCACTCGGCCCGCACCCTGAGTGCTTGGCCTGCGCGAGCCGAGACCTATCATATGCAACCTGAAGGCTTGCGAGCACCTTGCACAATTACCCCCCCGCAACTCGGGTCACGTTGCTTGGACTGAAGATGTTTATTGATTGGGAGCGGCAAGACCTATCTAGCCAGGAGGGGCAAGACATATCTCGCTGGGAGGGCTATACTGAGAGGGTTATGCCGAGAGGGTAGATCCATAGAGTGACATCCAACCCTTCCAGCTAATGCGAGACTGGAATCCAGATCTTCTTGTGGTCTAGGTAGACACCGTAGAGTGACTTCGAGCCCTGCCAGCTAGTGGGAGCCTGGCAGCGGGATCTACTAGGGGTCTGGTTAGACACCATTGAGTTACTTTAAACCATTCCAGCTAGTGGGAGCTTAGCGGCGGGATTTGCTCGGGGTCTAGGTAGACAACGTCGAGTGACTTCCAGCCCTGCCAGTTAGTGGGAGCCTTATAGAAGGATCTGCACGGGGTTTGGGTAGACACCATCATGTGACTTCCAACCCTAACAGCTAGTGGGAACCTAGTAGCGGGATCAGTTAGTGGTCTTGTTAGACACCATCGAGTGACTTCCAGCCCTGCATGCTAGTGGGAGCCTGACAGCAGGATCTGCTCGGGGTCTGGGTAGACACTATCGTGTGACTTCCAGCCCTGCCAACAAGTGGGAGCCTGACAACGAGATCTGCTCGGGGTCTGGGTAGACATAATCGAGTGACTTATAGCCTTGCCAGCTAGTGGGAGCCTAACAGCGGGATGTGTTCGGTGTCTGGGTATACACCGTCGAGTGACTTCCAGCCCTGCTAGCTAGTGGAAGCCTGGAAGCGTGATCTGCTTAAGGTCTAGGTAGACACCATTGAGTGACTTCCAGCCTTGGCAGCTAGTGGGATCCTGGAATCATGATTTGCTTGGGGTGTGGTCAGACACCATCAAGTGTCTTCTATCCCTACCAGCTAGTGGGAGCCTGTCAGCGAGATCTGCTCGTGGTATGGGTAGAAACTACTGAGTGACTTCCAGCCCTGCTAGCTATTAGGTGCCTGACAGCGTGATCTGCTCGGGGTCTGGGTAGACACCATCGAGTGACTTCCAGTCTGCGTGCTAGTGGCAGTCTGGCAGTAAGATCTGCTCGTGGTCTAGGTAGACAACGTCGAGTGACGTCCAGCCCTTCCAGCTAGTGGGAGCCTGATAGCAGGTTCTGCTCGAGGTCTACTCGGTGAACTCTTCGCCTATTCATATGAATTATTGTAGAACTGTAAGGTCAAAAAATTTCATATTAGAAAAACAAAGTTACGTACATGGTTCATGTATAGAAACACTTCAGGTCATCACCGCTTCAGGTGTGACTTAGGGTCTTCCCCCCACATTCTGGAGGCAATAACCTCCTGACTTCAATTCTTCCTTGATAATAAACGGACTCTCCCAATTTGGATTGAGTTTTCCCACAACAGCTGATCTTCCTGCAACATCTACCTTTTTCAGGACTAAGTCCCCTTCCACAAACTATTTTATTCTAACGTGTTTGTCAAAATACTTAGCCATCTGCCATTTGATTTCCTCTTGCTTGACGACGTTCACATCTCGGAGTTCCTATGTCAGGTCCCAGGAGAGTCAAAGCTCACTCTCGTTCTCGGCCCTCCATTCATCTCTGTCTTGCTCGACTTCCACTATCTGCGATGTCCAAAACTCGAACTCTATCGGGATCACAACCTCGCAGCTGTGGGCGAGTTTGAAAGGAGTCTCCGCCCATGGATGTTTTGGGAGTTGTTCTTTGGGCCCAGAGGACTGAAGGGAGTTGCTCCACCCAGCTCCCCTTCAGATTTTCAACCTTATTTTCCAATAAGTTCACAATGATCTTGTTCACTGCCTCCACCTGCCTGTTACTCCTAGGGTAGTAGACTAACGCGAACAAGAGATCGATCCTGAGCTAACAACAAAAACTGATGAATTCTGCACTAGCGAATTATGGCCCATTATCCGTGACAATGGCCTGAGGGAACCCGTGCTTGTAAATAATCTCCCCCAATACAAAATTTTGAACTACCCGAGAGGTCACCTTGGACAGAGCCTTCAACTCCAACCATTTAGAGAAATAATCAATCATTACCGATACGAACCTCCTCTGCCCACTGTCTTGGGGGAAAGGCCCCACAAGATACATTCCCCAGATAGCATAGGGACAGGGAGTAGTGATGCTCCAGAGTCTCTGGGCTTGTAGTAGTTGAAGAGGAGCGAACAACTGGCACTTCTGGCACTTCTTTACAAACTCATTGGCATCTCGACCCAAGGTCAGCTAAAAGTACCCTTGCCTTACAATCCTCCCCTCCAGGGTCCTACTCCCTGAATGACTCCCGCACTACCTGGAGTGAACCTACTCCATGATCCTAGAGACCTCCTCTTCAGCCATACAACATGCTAGGAGCCCCGAGAGAGTTTTCCAGTGCAGCTTCCCATCGCGCATCAGGTAATACACTGACTTATGTTTGAAGCACTCTTTATCTAGGCATTTTGGGAACTCTCCTGTGGACAAGAAGGCCGTGAAAGGGTCTATCCAGGAAGGGTGTTGATCCATTTCCATCAGATCTTCCTCTTCGATGGAAGGTCGGAAGAGGCTGGTCAGAGTTCCCCCGCACGGGGTTCAAACTTGGCCATCTGGACCACCTGTTCGTTCACTTCCTGCAACACATTTCTGATTGAAAAATTTCTGAACATGTCGATGACCCCTTTCACCTTTGTCAGGTATATCTGGAGGGTATTCCCTCTCACCTCGAACTCGTCGTTTATTTGGGAGGATACCACCATGGAGTCCATTATTACCTCCACATCCTACACCCCCAACTCCCTTGCCAGCCGGAGCCCTGCAGTTATTGCCTCATACTCTTCTTAATTGTTAGTGATGGGAAAATGAATGACCACAGTTTGCTCAATCTTATTCCCTTGCGGATTCTCCAAAATCACCACTACCCCTAAGGAGTGCCTCGCCGACGCGCCATCTACCTTCACCCTCCAAGGAACAGGATGGGTAAGCTCGATATTTGCCACCTCGACCACATAGTCGGCCATGAAGTCGGGCATCGCCTGGGCCTTGATCGAGAGGCGGGGAACAAAAGAAATATCGAACTCGCTAAACTCTACCGACCACTTTGCTAACCTCGCAGAGTGCTCCACCCACTGAAAGATGTTACAAAGGGGATGGCCAGTCACCTGCCGAATAAATTGCGTCTGGAAATTTGGTCGAAGTCTTTGGGCTGAGATGAATAGGGCGAAGGCCAACTTCTATAAGATAGGGTACCGATGTAAACCCCCCCCCCCTCCCAGATCCCAAAACATGGCACGAAGGGGGGTCTTATGCCGGGAACATCCGCCTTGCGGTAGTATTAGCACATGGGCTAACCTGTAGCACAAGATGCCTACTCCACCGGCTACAACCAATATCAATAGAACATGCCAACCCAACCAAAACAATGCAAAAGAAGCCAAATCCACACTAAATAATAGTGTCCAAATAGTACATCAAAATATAGAAGCTAAAACATGCTTCTACAAATCAGAGTACAGCTATAGAAATTGCCCAAAAAAAGGGCTACAAAAAAATCTCGTAACACCCACAATAGTAACCGATGGTAGCGACGACACCGTCACTTCAGGCCCTGTCGTCCTGGCCTGGCTGTCCTGCTGCATAGTCTGCGGCTGCTCTACCTGCGGCATGACCTTCTAAAAAGGAAGACGTAGAAACCGTTAGTCGGAGCGACTAAGTGGCTTCGCATCTGCTCCCCCGGCGACTCCTCGGCACCGTGCGGGGAGAAGGAACAAGGATAATATATATATGCAAGTAATAAAAGAAGTACAAGCAGGTAACAATTGTGTAAGAGTAACAGTATCATAATCTAGTAGTTATTTAAGAACTATAGCAAACTAATAAATAAGGCATCAGTAGCGGAAAGTAACTTAACTTATAAGGATGCCCATACAAGCTTACAAGTTAAGGATCGGGTTACATATAGTAACTCATCGTATAGGAGTGCCCATACAAACTTATACGATGAGGATCTTGATGTGCAATGATATGAAATGGAATGTATGCTATGCAATGACTCACCCATGCTCACACACATGCAACTGTCATGTCGACAATGATTGTAGTTCCCAGTTTTCGAGCAGGTAGCTAACCTCTCAGGCATCAGCTGTCGTGTCCAGGCGGTGACAGTAGAACGAGCACTTCTACTACTAGATGGGTCTCCACACTACTTCACCTAGAACTTCGTATGCCTCGATGCTAAGAACACAACAGCGGAGCCCATGCGTACTATGGCCCAGCGGGGTCTCGGGTAGATAAGCACTGAGAACACAGCCAGAACTGGCCTGGTGTGACCCGGAAGGGGCCTCGGAAGAAAGCACGAGGACACAGCCCAACCATTCACTTGGCACGGAAAGGGCCTCAGGACGTAAACACCGAGGACACAACCCAACTGCCCAAAGTCTAACTGTCAACTCTCGTCGATGTGACGATCGGGGAGCTCGTAGACCTACCACACTATCTTTAACCCAGGATTACGACACCGCTTGTCGACTCACACCACATGCAATTCCACAACACCATGGCATGGAAGGGGCCTCAGAAGAAAGCACGAGGAATCAGCCCATTCATCCATCCATACCTTATCTCAACAAAACCCAAACTAGTGACGGTCAACACCGCACTTACATCCTTCCACAATACTACCCGTAGGGAGACGACGCTCTAAGTATTGGACTACTAAACTCATTCCATTAATCAAACATACTCATGGCCATAGTTTATTCTTCTACATGACTTCCAAAATGATAACAAAATATTATAAACATGATGAACATATAAAGATCTATCAATCTTTCCAAATAACAACAACATATTATAAACATGATGCGCATATATCTACCAAATTTCTAACAAGTCAATTCGTTAATAGTAGGCTTGCTTCACAATTCAGTTATAAGAAATCAAATAAATAAACTTCATCTTTCAAAGCACTACTGTGAATAACATAGAAATGTTTCACCAAAGATCTCGAGTTGATTTGCAACATTGGTTCCACCGAATCCAATTCCATAATATATTTAAGGACCCAGAATTTAAGTGCTGGACAAGTCTGGATAGCAACTTCGATCGGAGATCCCTGAAGCTATAGGAATCCGGTGAAGACGTGTAACCCCTCGATGGAAAGGTATTTCCATGGGTTACAACTTTTATATTCACCCCACAACCCAGATTTGACTGTATCCTATTAGAAATCAGACTTGAATTCCGCTGCGTATAGAACACAATTTCTGCATGAAGGATTTATCGGACACCAATTCCGTTCAGATTTTCCTGTGGCTACAGACGTCTCCTAAAGTCGTGCAGCCATTCGTTGGAAAGGTATTTTAAAGGACTTCAACCTTCATGTTTAGTTGAAAGCCCAGATCTGGCCATATCCAACATAAAAATGGCCACGAAGACCACTGCGCGCAGAGCACAGATTCTGCACGCATCTTGAGGCGGAATGAACGATATCAGTCCATCTTCCTCCTCAAGTCGATCCTCTCAAATCTCCTCCAGAAGTTTCCCCCACCCTTATTCACCCTCATGAGGCCTTTACTCTTCACAAAACCATCCCCCATCTCCACATAAAAGATCATAGAGGTTGAAGACACCACTAGCCAATGGCACAAGCCCTAGATCGGCCTCATCCTAGAGAAAAACATCTTCTCACAAGTAAAGACCCCACCGAGTCGACATCTCGCCTACATATCTACAGATCTAGCACTAAGGGAGAGGGTAGGAAACACACATCGATTCCAGCAATTCCACCATTTCCGGCCATGGATCTCGTAACTCGTCTCGGGGGCATTTTCTCCTTCACGGTGGTGGCAGATTTCTTTCTCTACGGAAGTTCTCTCTGCCAATAGGTCTAGAATGAAGAGTGAAATGGCTAGGGTTTCACGGTCCATTTATATATAACAAGCGACATGGGCGAACCGTTACAGACGGTTACAACGTCTATTCAATGCACTGACACGGGTAGGGACACGCCCGTGTATCTACCCGTGTCCTTCTCGGGAACTCCTCGTCGATCTCAACACACTTTGAAAGTGAGGGTTAGATCTACAATACTCTAGAGGGGGGGGGGGTGAGTAGAGTATATTTAAAATTTATTAGGTCCCAAAACAAACAATGCTGTTATAGCTTTTACTGTAAACTGAAAGGTGCAGTAATTACGAAACTGAAAACCAAAAAGTAATAATCCTAATCACAGACACACAACAAGAACAAAAAGAAAAATATGAGCAACCAGACGACATAAAAAATTTATAGTGGTTCTCCCTCAACTGGGTACATCCACTCTTCTACCACCCTTGGTAGGAATCCAATCAGATTTTTGATCAGGTGCCTGACACAAATGGGTTTTGATCAGGTCCCCAAAAACCAACTCAAGTCTTTTGGTAAGTAGACTTGCAACCAGGAATCACTTTTGAAGGGAGATGACAACCCTTTGTACAAGATGGGGTGAGAGAGAGTGATTTTATCTTCTCTATCAACAATCTGAGAGAAGACTTATGTGGAATGATATTAGCAAAAGCTCCCCCTGAGATGTAGAATGGTTCAATAAATATTTGGAGCTTTATTGTAGGGTTATAGGTCTTCAATCAGTGTTCTTGACAAGCAGTGATGCAGGTTCTTCTTGATTGATTTGATATCTGTTGT
Organism: Platanthera guangdongensis; assembly: GCA_039583875.1. NCBI lineage: Eukaryota > Viridiplantae > Streptophyta > Magnoliopsida > Asparagales > Orchidaceae > Platanthera > Platanthera guangdongensis. Next base: position 155,153,431 of record CM077158.1, read on the forward strand.
CCTTGGAGAAGTCTTGGAGAGAATGTTGAAGAAGAAGACTCTTGATATATTATAGTTGTTCTTCTTCTTCTGAATATCACTGCCTATCACTGTAAGATTCAGAATGAGTTTTTGTGTGAAGCTTTTCTGGTGCTGTATGTGAAATCTTGCAGTCAGTCTATCTGTCTGTGTTTTTCTGACTGAGTATTTTCTTGTACTCTGATTCTTGCTTCTTCCTGTCGATCTTGTTTTCTTCTATGTCTATTCAAAAATTTGAATCCTTTGTAATTAATGTTGACGCCTTAAGAATAATCGGCATTAAAGTATTTCCCCAACTGTCTCGTGGAAAATCAGCAAGTAATATTCCTGAATAAGACTGTAATTAATGCTTCCTCTAACGGCTACATTCAGATAATGTTTGAGTCATTAATCTGTCAGGAATTATTGCATTTGAGTGAGGATTAAATGCCAGAAATGGCTAAGTCTGGAATCGTCGAACGAATAACAGAATTCGTCGAGCTGAGTTACTAGTTCGTCGAACCGAGGTTTTGTATTCGTCGACCAGACAGCTTCTGTTCGTCGAGCTGAGTTCTAAGTTTTTCGAGCGGATAATAGAACTTGCATGCTTCAGAACTTTGCCTTTTCTTTCTGAAGTTCGTCGAGCTGACAATTGCATTCGTCGACTGGAGTTCAGCAATAATTCTAGACTTAGTCAAATATTTTGTGTTGACTGATATTCTGTGTGTCGACATGAAAACTTCTGTTGTCGACATAGGTTTTCTGGTGTCGACATAAATCTTCTGGTATCGACATAAGTTGATGTCAACAGATTATTCTTGGTGTCGACACAAATCTTTCAGTGTCGACATAGTTGGTGTCGACAGATTATTCTTGGTGTCGACATAGTTGGTGTCGACACATGCCCTCAGTGTCGACACAAATCTTCTGGTTCCAGAATTCGTCGACCAAAGAGCAGAGTTCGTCGACCTGAGAATTCGTCGGCCTGAGAAGTGGACTTCGTCGACCTCAGATCTTCTAATAGAAGGCTGTTGTGAACTCGAGGTTGAAATTCGTCGAGCTCAGAATCTTGTTCGTCGACCAAAGCCTGAAGTGGGACTTAGAATAATCTGGAGTTACCCTGACTTTAGTTTGTTGAAGTATCCCAGTTTTCGTCGAACAAAGAATGAAGATCGTCGAGCTCAGCTCAGAGAAATATCTCAAGATCGTCGAGCTGAGAACGCCTTTCATCGACCTGATTTCGACAATCGTCGAACTCATTTTACTTATTCTTGAAATCTTCTAAGTCTTGAGCCTCTGATGATCTTGTTGATAGCTGGTCCATCTGATATTGACTCTAAGGACTTGGCCTACACTTTAGGACACAAATTTGACCCTGGCTATACATGTTGGGTCACATCCTAAGTTAGTGAACCTAGCCTAAATCAACTAGGGATCCGATAATCTCCCCCTATTTCGGTGAGGTCACTAATAGACTCAAAACATAAACATAAAAATAAATAAAGCAAGAAAAAGATATATATGGCAGAGAATTACAAACACATGCAGAAGATATATATATACAAAAGATTTGTTTAAACAGTTAACACAGTTTGAAAGCAAATGCAGGCAGAAAAGCAATGAAATTAAAACATAGTAAGGATTACTTCTTCTGCTTCTTCTCCATGGAATTGTCCTCTTTAAGCTTTTCTCCTGGCTTGGTAAAGATAATTTCTCTCTTTGGATCCAAAGCCTGTGCCTGTGTTATTGTCATGTCAGCTGCCCCAATAATCTTCAATGATGTAGTTCTGGGGACAACTGCTTCAGGATGGAGCTTCATGTAATCATCAACATTAAATAGTTTGTTGGCTTTATAAAATCTTTTTAGTTCTTCCTTCATGTATTTTGACATAATTCTATATTCTGATATGTCTTTGCCTTCATCTTTTGCTTTGTTAATCAAGGATAGACCAATAATTTCCTGGAACCTGGCCATTCTAGCAGTGTTTGCTGTCTCAGGATCTTCAAAAGGAACAGGAGGTGAATATGGTCTTTCAGGACTGTTAGTTTTCTGTTCTGCAAAGAGAGTTGACTGTTGCTGCTGTTGATTTCCTGAAGAATGATGCCTTTGCTGACTGCTTCCATAGGATCTCCCTTGATGTCTCTGATAAGTTTGTATAGGAGCAGATCTCTGAAAGCTAGAGCCAGTGACACCAGCTACTAGAGGAGGTGGAGGAGGTGGATCTCTTCTGTATCTCTGAACTGGTGGATGAGAATATTTCCTACTTCTTTTACTCTCCTTTTGCTAATTTTTAGATAGCCACATCCATGCTGGCATTCCTTTATAAGGAGTAATATTTTGAAGGATGTAGAATGGGGTGTCATTCTTTGAGCTTGGTTTAGTAGTAGGAGGAGGCGGGGCTTTCCTTTTCTTTGACATCATTTTCTTCTTCTTCTTGGCAGTTTCTTCATCTGAATCTTCTTCATCATCATCTTCATCATCTTCACTTGCAGAGCCCTGATGATTATCATATAGAGCATACAATGCTTTCAAGGCTTTATCATAAGTGGCAGTCTTTTCTGGAGCAGGAGTAGAAGTTTCAAAAGCTGGAGCTTCAGTAGTAGTTGAAGAAGAGACTATACAGGAATCAGAAGTAATTGGAATAGAGCTTTCAGCTGCTGCCTTATTTTCTTCTTCAATATCAGCCAAGATCAACTCATCTAGATCTGGCATAGGGGAGTCATCCATCACAAAGATTGGTGCTGAGATAGCTTCTGGAGAGAATGGAATGACTGTAGAGGTTGGTGCAGAAATTTCAAAACTGTCACATAGTTGCTTAGCAACTACTCGACTGATAGGAGGAGTATAAAGTACAATAGCCAACTATGACTTAGTAAATTCTCCTGGAAGATACTGCATATGTACAGTGTCAAAAGTTTCCAGTAATTCTTGTAAATTAACTGTGGGATTGAGGATAAAATCACCAACAGTTGTGAGTCCTTCAGAATTTGACTCAAAATCCATGTCAATATCAACAAAATCAATTAAATCTTTATCTATACAGTCTGTATATGCTGCTGTGGGGACTGAGGTATCTGCTGGTGCTGGAGCTGAAGTGTCTGAAGCTGTTGTTGCTGCTTCATCATCAGGTATCTCCCCCTGCCTGGTTTCAGTATGAAATGAGGCCAGGCCCCTGACTGAGGAGGGGGCAGCAGTGAGGGCAGATATTTGAGCAAATAAAGATTGAATGGTGGTAGCAAGAGGTGTATTGGCCTATGCTATTAGGGATTTCAGAAGAGGGGTGATGACGGTGATGATAGATGAGATGGTAGTGGGGTCCAATGATTTGGCAACTAGTGAGGGAACAGAGGGTGGAACATCAAATATATTAAGGTGAGATGTTGATGGGGATGGAAGGGTGGCATCTTGCATTATGGTGTCTAATGGTAGGATATAGGATGGTATGGAAGATAAATGTGGGGGAAGTGGAGACTGTGGTGGTGTAGGAATGTAGGTGTCTTGAGGTGATTCAGGAGGTGTTAGTTGTGGATTTTCTTGAAGAGGGGTCGATGGAATGTCAGTGATGTCAAGTGGTGGAGATGGAGGTGGAGTAGGAACATGAGTATGCTGTTGTGATTGGGGTGTTGAAGAAATAATGGGAGAGGAAGTGAGTTATTTTACTAGAAGGGGTGCTGGAAGAGATGGTGGAGTGAGATGAATCTCTTCAGCAGGTGTGGGAGTGGCTTTAACATCCCTGGTGCATTCACAAGCTGTGGTGGAAGAGGTAGAAGCCTTAGTGGGCTTGGTGATTGTCCTCTCCCACCTGCCAAATAAGGCACAGGTGAGCCTTTTACTGGCATTAATGAATATGGTCTGCGAGACCAGTGATTCAGCAGCCTTTTCCGTGAGGAAGATCCCTAGGATCCTTCCAAAACATACTTCCTTTTTGGTATTCTTCTTCTTAATCAAGTCAAACAGAAGTTGTGCCCAGTCTATTTGCTTCTTGTTTATTACTGCACACATGAACAAGAACTGATGTCTTGTGATGTAGTCATGGGCAGTATGTTTGCCAAGCAAGACCTTCCCAACAATGTCTGCCAGGAACTTATTTGCTGCAGACAAATGCCTCTTCAACAATTTATTTGGGTTGTTACCAGCATAACCCATCTGATTTAGCATCATATTAAACTCTTCTGAATCAATTTCTAAATCCTCTTTGTCATTTGTTAAACAAAATATTTCAGTTAAAACCGCGGGGGTTAAGGAGACAGTGTTACCGGCGATTGATCCTGTCATAGTATTATCTTCAGAAGTTGTTGAAGTATAGACCCATTCTCTGATTTTTGTTCTTGCCAACTTTATCCTGGTGGTCATCAGGTTCTTCAGATTCTGTTCTTCCAGAAGTTCCAATATATATAGGAAGATTGGATCTGAGTGCTGGAATGATTCGAAGTCGACATCAAATCCAGTGTCAAACTTCATAGTGGCTAGAGCTCCAACTGGAATCACCATTTAGATCACCTGCAAGAAAGACAGAGAAAATGGCGATCAAGTGTAAGGGAACAAAAAGCGCGGGATGGAGATCGAAGAAAACCTAGATATAAGGTTTTGCTGAATATGAATCGACAAACTTCGTTCCACGAAAATGAAATTAATTCTTCGAACTGAGGTCGACGAAATGAGTTAATAATAAATAAGTCGTCGATCTCATTCAGAAGACTTGAAGATAATTCGTCGAACTCCGGTCGACGAATATCTTCTGAAGCAAGTTCGTCAAGCTCCGGTCGACAAAAATTGTTTCACACAGAGAATTCGGCGAACTCCGTTCGATGAATATCTCTCAAACCTTCCCCGGTTCGTCGAACTCCGTTCGACGAACTTTGGAAAATTCATCGATTGTAGACAGAACTTAAGCTAAGGCTTCTCCATTGATCATTCCCAGCAGATTTAGAAAGAAAGCATGATTTTTCTCATCCAGAGGTTTGGTGAATATGTTAGCTTTTTGTAAATCAGTGTAGATATAGACAAGCTTAATCTTATTTTTGTCTACACACTACCTAATTAAATGATATCTTATATCAGTATGCTTTGTCCTACTATGGTGAACTGGATTTTGTGCTATGGATATAGCACTAGTATTATCATAGAATAGTGTTGAATTATTTAAGTTGAACCCATAATCTAGGAGCTGATTTTGTATCTAGAGCATCTGTGAACAACAGCTGTTTGCTGTAATATATTCTGCTTCAGCAGTTGAAGTTGACACTGATGTTTGCTTTTCACAAAACCATGATACTAATCTCATACCCAGGAACTGATAAGTTCCTGAAGTACTTTTTCTATCTACCCTGCATCCAGCAAAATCAGCATCAGAGTATCCAGTTAACTCAAATTCTGATTCAGCAGGATACTATAGGCCTAGATTAGGACAAATCTTTATATATCTTAAAATCCTTTTTAAGAAAATTAGATGAGATTCTTTAGGGTTCACTTGGAATCTAGCACAAAGGCATGTAGCAAACATAATATCTGGTCTACTTGCTGTGAGGTATAATAGGGACCCAACAATGCCCCTATAAAGTTTCTGATCTATAGGTTTTCCTGGTATATTAGAGTCCACAATAGTATCTATGGCCATGGGAGTTTTCTTTGCTGAGGCATCAGCCATCCCAAACTTCTTTAGAAGTTCTTTAGCATATTTTGCTTGTGAGATGAAGATGCCATCAGGAAGTTATTTCACTTGGAGACTAAGGAAATATGAAAGCTCTCTCATGCTACTCATTTCAAATTTAGAATGCATAAGGTCTGAAAACCTCTTGCACAATTTTGAATCTGTAGAGCCAAATATGATGTCATCTACATAGATTTGTACTAACAAAATTTGGTCCTTATGATGTCTAGTGAATAGAGTTTTATCTACAGTTCCTCTTGTAAATTTATGCTCTAATAAAAAAACTTGCCAAGGTCTCATACCAAGCTCTTGGAGTTGCTTTAGACCATAAAGAGCCTTATTTAATCTAAAAACATAAGAGGGATAAGTTGGAGAAACAAAACCTAGAGGTTGTTCTACATAAACCTCTTCTTGTAGCACTCCATTTAAGAAGGCACTTTTCACATCCATTTGAAAGACTTTGAACCTTTTGAATGCTGCATAGGTAAGGAAAATCCTTATAGCTTACAACCTTGCAACTGGTGCAAAGGTCTGATCATAGTCAATTCCTTCCTCTTGTTTGTATCCTTGAGCAACAAGCCTGGCCTTGTTCCTCACAATAAATCCTTGGGCATCAAGCTTATTCTTGAAAACCCATTTGGTTCCAATAACTGGATAGTTTTGGGGTCTTGGAACCAAATCCCAAACTCTACATCTCTCAAATTGGTTTAGTTCCTCTTGCATTCCAAGGATCCAGTGGGGATCTTGCTCAGCATCATGAATGGTTAGAGGTTCAACCTGAGAGAGAAAACAGGCATGCATCAAGTCTTTATTGAGTTGATGTCTTGTCTGTACACCTACTGAAATGTCTCCAATTACTTGAGATCTGGGGTGATCCCTAAGTGTGACACAATCAGTGGGTGGAGTTGGTTGTGCAACAACATTTTGAATAAATTCCTCTTGTTGAATTATATTTGATGTTGGTTGAGGCTCATGTTCTTCAGCTTCATCTTCTTCACTATCTTCAATGACCTGTGGTTGTGGCAGAAGAAAAATTTACTAGATAAATATTGCCTTGTCTACTTCCAGTTAAAACAGTTTGGTTGTTTTTATCAATGATAGAGCAAGTAGAAGGGTTAAAGTATACCTGATAACCATCATCACATAATTGACTTATGGAGATGAGGTTATGCTTCAGTCCACTTACATATGTCACTTTTCTGAATGTGACAGCTCTTATTCTTACTTCTCCAACTCCTTCTGACTGACCATATTTTGAGTCACCAAAGATAACCTTTGACCCCAATTTGGACTTGTAGTTGAATAGGATGTCCTTGCTGCCATTCATATGCTTGGAGCAGCCACTGTACAGGTACCAAGTTTCATTTACCCCTGGACACTTGTTCACCTGCAATATAAACAGTTAGTGATTTTTGACCCAGGTTACCTTGGGCCCTTTGTATGGCTGATAAGAGAAACTGGAAATAACAGAAAATTCTGGCTGGGATTTATATCCTAGGGGGTGGTATCTTCTAGGTGGAATGGTCCAGTCAGCTAGGGGATTAAATGATTTCCTAGAAGTATTTAAGTTTCTGTTAAAGTTATAGTTTTGGTTAAGTGTTCCTGGGTTCGACGAATTTATGTAAGTTCGTTCCCAGAGTTCGATGAAATGGGTTGAGATCATCGATCTCTGCCCAGAGAATAAACATGTTCATTCTCTGCACCCCACGTTCGTCGATCTCTGCTCGACGAACCATACAAAGTTTGTCGATCGCAGTTAGACGAATAATAATAGCTATAGTTCGCGTTCAGAGTTCGTCGATCTGGGTTCGACGAACTGGCCCCTTTTCGTCGATCTGAGGTCGACGAAAATTGCTGAACTTTGTTTTTATTTGGTGTTTTCTGGTTTTCCATTTTGTCCTTAGTTTTAATTTGTTCAAAAATTTTATTTACCTTATTTACTTGATCAGTATTGTTCTTTCCTTTCTCAGAAATAAAATTGATGGGTTGTGATAGATGGTTTTTCTGAAGAACAGGTGGTTCACTAGATGATGCACCTAATCCTTACCTACTTCTATTAAATCTAGCATTAGATGTGTTAGTGATTTCTGCTAGTTGTTTAGTCCTTCCATTTAGTGATTCTTCTAGCTGTTTTGCCTTATTTAATTCATCTTTCAGAAGGGTGATTTGTTCACTAAACATATCTATTTTATTTTTCAATTTGGTGTTTTCTAATACTAAGCTATCATAGTTACTTGCTTATCTCTGAGAAGTTTGATTTCCTTCTCAGAGTTGATTAAATCTAAATACATGATTTTAAAATCTGATTTGAAAGATTCTGAATTATAATCAAACAATGATAATACCTGATCAGATTCTGATTCAGAAGCTTCCTCATTGTCTGACTCTCCTTCTTCTGAGTTGCTTCTTGAGGCATCAATTGCCATGAGGCAAACATCTTTTGCTCTTTCTTATTGTTCATCTTCACTAGAGCTTGAAGATGTTATCTCCTCTTCAGTCTCACTCCAAGTCTCAGCTACAAACCCCTTTTCCTTCCTGTTGTGTTTGCTGGAAGAGGGTTTGCTGGTGAACTGCTTTTTGGAATCCTTTTCCTTCTCTCTTCTCTTCTCTTTCTTCTGATTCTCTGGGCACTCAGAGAGGAAATGCCCAGGTTTTCTTCATCCATAACACACCTCTTCCTTTGTTGGTGTCTTATCATACTTTGGTCTGTCATCCTTTCTTGTTGTCTTTCTCCTGAAGTCATTTCTAGCCATCTTGAAGAATCTCTTTGCAAAGAGACTCATGAGCACTTCATTTGATGCAGTGGATTCTGATTCTTCTGAGGATTTGAATGCTATGTTCTGATCTCTTCTGGCTGTAGGAGGTGTTCTTTGTTCAGCAGCCTCCCTTGTCTTAATTAACTGCTCATAAGATTTCAGTTTGCCCAATAGAGATTTAGTTGATATCTCATTCATGCATCTAGCCTCCTTGATAGGCCAGATTCTTGTGTCCCATGAGCTTGTGAAGCACATCAGAATTTTGTCATTCACTTCAGTGAGAGTGATGACCTTGTCCAGAGTTTTTAGCTCATTAATGATTGAACTTAGTCTATTATACATCTCTGAGACTGTTTCAGCTTCATGCTTCTTAAAATTCTCATATTGGGAAATGAGATTTGATCTCCTATCCTTCTTTTCAACAGCTGATCCATCAACCATTTGGTTTAGGGAATCTCAAATGGCTTTTGCTGATGTGCACTCAGCAACCTTCTGGAAAATATCATCATACATTGTCTGTGCCAATATATTCATGGCTTTTGCATCAGCCATCTTGGCTTTCCTGTAAGCATCATTATAGTCTAGAGGAGGTACTGCAGTCATATTTGTGGAAGTACTTGGAGGAGCTGCAGGTGGTTGAGGTAGTCCTGTTAAGATGGAAACAAAGATGTCTTCATCAATAGAATTCATATACAATTTGATTCTTGTCTTCTAGATTCCAAACTTTTGTGAGTTGCAAACTGGAGGTCTGGTGCTTGCATAATCTTTGTTCTGTGCCATGGCTGTGGTTCTACTTTAAAATGTGAACAAAGTGATATGTAGATCTAACACAGGATCTTTGGTTCAAGGATTAACTTGTGCAACCAAAGGAACCTTTCTTTGATACCAATTGAAAGTGAGGGTTAGATCTATAATACTCTAGAGGGGGGGGGGGGTGAATAGAGTATATTTAAAATTTATTAGGTCCCAAAACAAATAGTGTTGTTACAGCTTTTGCTGTAAACTGAAAGGTGCAGTAAGTAAGAAACTAAAAACCAAAAAGTAATAATCCTAATCACAGGCACACATCTAGAATAAAAAGAAAAAGTTGAGCAACCAGACGACACAAGAAATTTATAGTGGTTCCCCCTCAACTGGGTACATCCACTCTTCTACCACCCTTGGTAGGAATCCACTCAGATTTTTGATCAGGTGTCTGATACCAACGGGTTTTGATCAGGTCCCCAAAAACCAACTCAAGTCTTTTGGTATGGAGACTTGCAACCATGAATCACTTTTGAAGGGAGATGACAACCCTTTGTACAGGATGGGGTGAGAGAGTGATTTTATCTTCTCTGTCAACAATCATAGAGAAGACTTATGTGGAATGACGTTAGCAAAAGCTTCCCCTAAGATGTAGAATGATTCAGGAAATATCTGGAGCTTTGCATTAGGGTGATAGGTCTTCAATCAGTATTCTTGACAAGCAGTGATGCATGATCTTCTTGACTGATTTGATATCTGTTGTCCTTGGAGAAGTCTTTGAGAGAATGTTGAAGAAGAAGACTCTTGATATATTATAGTTGTTCTTCTTCTTCTGAATATCACTGTCTATCACTGTAAGCTTCAGAATGAGTTTTTGTGTGAAGCTTTTCTAGTGATGTATGTGAAATCTTGCAGTCATTCTATCTGTCTGTGTTTTTCTGACTGAGTATTTTCTTGTACTTTGATTCTTGCTTCTTCCTGTCGGTCTTGTTTTCTTCAATGTCTATTCAAAAATTTAAATCCTCTGTAATTAATGCTGACGCCTTGAGAATAATCGGCATTAAAGTATTTCCCCAACTGTCCCGTGGAAAATCAGCAAGTAATATTCCTGAAGAAGACTGTAATTAATGCTTCCTCTAACGGCTACATTCAGAGGATGTTTGAGTCATTAATCTTTCTGGAATTATTTCATTTGAGTGAGGATTAAATGACAAAAATGGCTAAGTCTGGAATCGTCGAACGAATAATAGAATTTGTCGAGCTGAGTTACTAGTTCATCGAACTGAGGTTTTGTATTTGTCGATCAGACAGCTTTTGTTCGTCGAGCTGAGTTCCAAGTTCGTCGAGCGGATAACAGAACTTGCATGCTTCAAAACTTTGCCTTTTCTGTCTGAAGTTCGTCGAGCTGACAATTGCATTCGTCGACTGGAGTTCAGCAACAATTCTGGACTTATTCAAATATTTTGTGTTGAATGATATTTTGTGTGTCGACATGAAAACTTTTGGTGTCGACACAGGTTTTCTGGTGTCGACATAAATCTTCTGATATCGACATAAGTTGGTGTCGACAGATTATTATTGGTGTCGACATAAATCTTACAGTGTCGACATAGTTGGTGTCGACAGATTATTCTTAGTGTCGACACAAATCTTCCAGTGTCGACATAGTTGGTGTCGACACATGCCCTAAGTGTCGACACAAATCTTCTGGTTCCAGAATTCGTCGACCAAAGAGCAGAGTTCGTCGACCTGAGAATTCGTCGGCCTGAGAAGTTGACTTCGTCAACCTGAGATCTTCTAACAGAAGGTTGTTGTGAACTCCAAGTCCAAATTCGTCGAGCTCGGAATCTTGTTCGTCGACCAAAGCCTGAAGTGGGACTTAGAATAATCTGGAGTTACCCTGACTTTTGTTTGTTGAAGTATCCCAGTTTTCGTCGAACAGAGAATGAAGATCATCAAGCTCAGCTCAGAGAAATATCTCAAGATCGTCGAGCTGAGAACGCCTTTCGTCGACCTGAGTTCGACGAACGTCGAACTCATTTTACTTAGTCTTGAAATCTTCTAAGTCTTGAGCCTCTGATGATCTTGTTGATAGCTATTCCATCTGATATTGACTCTAAGGACTTGTCCTAGACTCTAGGACACAAATTTGACCCTGGCTATACATGTTGGGTCACATCTTAAGTTAGTGAACCTAGCCCAAATCAACTAGGGATCATACATGCTTCGTCGAGTTCAATACTCGACACGGTTATGGACACGCCCTTGTCCATACCCATGCCCACATGACACGGCCGTGCACTTGGCCGAGTCCTTCTACTCGGGTGTCGACACATGTACTATGTCGACACATGGCTGTGTTGACACAGGCCTGCTGTGTCAACACAGAGCTGCTGTGTCGACAAATCCTGCTACTATGTCGACACAGGGTTGTAATGTCGACACAGCCTGCTGCTGTGTCGACATAGGAAGCAGCTGTGTCTATAGAGGCAGCAGCTGTGTCGACATAGGCAGCAGCTGTGTCGACACAGGCAGCAGCTGTATCGACACAGCCTGCTGCTGTGTCGATACAGGCAGCAGATGTGTCGATACAGGCAGCTGCTGTATCGACACAGGCAGCAGCTTTGTCGACACAGGCAGCTGTTGTGTCGACACAGGCATCTGGTGTGTCCACACAGGGCTGTGCCTAATTTGTCCATTCCACCACAAGTGCAACCCAATTTCCTGCACTTCCCTGGACCCGAGTCAGCCCTCCTGACTCGAACACGGAAACGAGGGGCCTAGTGCAAATCGGGACGTTACAACCGAAGCTTCACCTTACTCAGGACCCTACTCACATAGTAGATCGGTAGCTGCTTGTTGCCCTCTTAACAGAACAGGACAAAGCTCAGGGGCTTGACCCCTATCCTAAGGTACAGGGACAAATATTCCCCCTCCTCGATCCCTAGAGCAGAGGAGTCTTGGTCAGCTGCTTCTTCAACGCTTGGAAGTCTTATTCGCACTCCTCTAACCATTAAAATTTCAAACCCCCTCTCTGCGCTTTGAAGAAAGGCAAGCACTTCTCTCCAGCCTAGGTGAGGAACCTGCTCAACGTTGCCAGCTTCCCTGTAAGGCGCTGGACTTCCTCTGCGTTCCAAGGTGACACAAACTCCATGATTTCCCTCACCTTATTAGGGTTGTGCTCCACCGCTGTGGGAGTAAGGAGATGATCTAGGAACTTGCCCCTGCTCGCCCCGAAGACATAGTTCATGGGGTTCAACTTCATTTTGTACCGTCGAAGGATGACAAAGGTCTCTTCCAGATCCTGGAGGTGAGAGTCAATATCCTGAATCTTAATCATGAGATCGTTTACGTATACCTCCAAGTTCCTTCCCTTCTGCTATCGGAAGGCCCGATCCATCATCCTTTGGTATGTTGCCCCTGCATTTTTTAGCCTGAAGGGAATCATTTTATAATAATAACACCCCTCCCCTGTGATGAAGGAGACATCTTTCATATCGGGCGGGTGCATCCTGATCTGATGAATACCCGAAAATACATCTAAAAAGCTCATTAGAGAGAAACCGACGGCTGAGTAAACCAGCGCATCGATACGAGGCAAGCGGTAATAATCATTGGGACCCGCTTTATTTAAAAGAGAGAAGTTAATACACATCTTCCAGCGGCCATCCACCTTCTTTACCATCCCCATATTGGAGACCCAGCCTGGATACTAGATCTCTGATACAAACCCCACCTTTAGCAGCTTCCTCACCTCGTCTCATATAGGATCAACTAGCTTGTCGGCGGTGGACCTCTTCTTCTGCCGGATTGGGCGAGCATCGATCTTAATTTTAAGGAAGTGGCAAGAGACATCCACATCGATCCCCAGCATGTTCGCCGCACTCCATGTGAAGATTTCGATGTTCTTCTGGACGCACTCTAGCATCCTACCTTGGTCTTCCGAGCTCAGCCCCCGCAGATCCGCACCTTCTCTACCCTTCAACCCTGGGTGAGAACCTCCATCTCCACCACCTCCTCTACTGTCTCCAACTGGGACTGGTCTTCCCACTCACCCACGACCCCCTCACTTGAGGCAAAAACTTCCTCCTCAGCTTCCTCTACGACAATCACCTCGGCCTGCTCCTCCAATAATTCCTCTGCCCCCTTCACATGGGTGTGAACCTCTTCCTCCTCCACCTCCATCTCCTTAGCTTCTCCCATGGCCTCCTGGTAGACAGTAGCTCCATCCTCCTCTCCATCTCCCCGGCCCCTCCTTTCCAGAATTTGGAGTTGAACGCGGTCACGTAGCACTCCCTCGCTACCTTGGGGGTCTACCCAGACCCGGACATGGATGCCCTCAACATTGATCTTGACTCATTGGTGGAATGAGGAGGGCACACAATGGAAGGCGCTGATGAGGGGCCGTCCGAATATGTCGTTGTATCAGTTGGGAGCATCCATGATGATGAACCTGTAGTTTCTAAACTGTCCCCCAAGGTAATATGGAGCCCCAGTCCTCCTTCCACCTCCTTCCTCTCCCCGGATACTCTGAATAGATGCCCATCTGATGTCAACACACCTTCATGGCATCTAATGCCTTCTTGAATATGACGTTGATGGAGCTCCCATTATCCATGATAATTTGGGAGACGATGAAGTTCTCGAACGCTGCCTGAACTACCTTTGTGTCGCAGAATGGATCCTCATAATCCGACATGTCCTTCATGGAGAAGATAATCTTCTCCTTTGAGTGTGGGGTTAGGTATGTGGAGGCAATGCTCCAGTGGTACATGGTGTGGAGACTCGTCTTGCAGGTGGCCAAGACACCTACCCTCCACTATTGATCCCACTGATACCTCCTCGGCCTCCGACATCTTCCCGCTCCTCACACCTGTCCTCCTCTGCCCCTGGCAGAACTTCCTCTATCTGCACCTTCTGATGGCATTGCTATTATTGGTCCTGCCCTCTTGCTCCACTCATCTGCAAGAACTCCGAGCAGGTAGTCGTAACATGCCCCACCTCCTGGTGGAAGTCACAGTACGGTATCTCCGCTCTACCCTCCGGCCTCCTCCACTACGCTCTCGTCCTCCTCCGTAGAGCCATAGCTTGTTGTTGATCGGGAAGGGGGTCTTCTAGCACTACCTCCAACCTGGAGGGTTGAACTGGCCCTGCCCCCTTGATAGTTCTCTCCTCTGTGGAAACCTCTCCTCGAGTGCTGGTCCTGGTCCTGCTACTCCCTATGCCTAAGCTCTGCCCTTCTGGCCTCATGCTGTAAGCCCCCCCCCCCCTAGCAAGGAGGATACCAGGTCTTATGCCCAGAACTGCCGTCTTACGATGACACAAACGCACGAGTTAGTCGACACCACAACACACTGATTCTGCCGGGTAGTACGATCATAAAACTGTAGGCCAATATGAGAAAAGAGGTATAGCGATAAAAGAAAACCATAGCTAGTCCACAGTCACAACACATATATATAATATATGAAAGGAAAATATCAGTCCAAATGAGTACAGAAATGAAATGGAGAGTAATAAGGGCTTATGCACAGTACATCATATAAATCTCTCTCTCTCAACTCTAAACGTCGGAAGAAAACTATCATCACTAAGTCATCCCACCTGAGGTAACTCTGCAGTAGTAGTAGTCGATGGTGGTATCAACTCCTCACGTCCTGCCATCTTGTCCTGCTGGTCGTACTGGTGCTCCATCTCCTCGATCTCCTAAAAATAGTATTGTCACCGACCATTAGTCAAAAATACTAAGTTGTTTCCTCCACACCTCACCCCGCAACTCCTAAGCACCGTGTGGGAGGACGAAGCAGAAGACAACAAGGGGTATCAAGAGTAAACAGGTGGCAATGGCACTATACTAACAAGTATATGAGGAGTAATAGTAGTTCTACTCTAGCAGTTCTATGTAAGAGTATAAGTGCAGTAAGTAAAGTATAAAGAACTGAAAGTAAGTGCAGGAAAGTAAAACTTTGCTAGTACTACTCTACCATCACAAATCGTACCTTAACTTATAAAAATGACCATACAAATTTATAAGTTAAGGTTTCCAGGAAATTTAACTTATCATATAAAAGAGCCCATACTAATTTATATGATAAGATCTATGAAGCATATGACCTATTATGCATGAATGTTTATGATGCAATTTATGCATAGGCAAGTGCAACTCACACACAACGACTCCGTGATCACAGACCTTTAGTTCCCACTTTTTGAGAGCAAGCTTCACTCTCGGGTACCACCACTGTGGCTACGGCAGCAGCGGAGCAGACATCTCCACTTCTAGGCCGGTATGCACACTAACAAACCTTAGACCCCTCTCATACGCCTCTATACACGTCCAAGGTGCACTCTAGAGTCTATGCGTACGTACTTTGCTGACAACATGTAAATCTTGTTGGGTCAGATGTGCATTATCAGGGATCGTCCTCCAGACCGCAGTGTAAAATAACCCACTGGCCCCTCTAACCCTCACACTCGCCTGGTGCACCATACTGCCATCGGTCTGAAGAACGGCCAGTACCGCATGCCCCGCCACTATATTTATGCACATGCAAGTATTTCATCCCGAGCCTTCAGCTCGCAGGACCAACCTGTCCTGAATCCCTCAAACCCTACACGGGTGAGCATTTATCACAATCCCTCCAACCCTATATGGGTGAGAACGCACAATAGTGCCTTTATTCCAAATCCCTCAAACCCGTCATGGGCGAGAATGAACCACAATGTCCTAACCTATTAGGCTACTCTTGTCTACGGATTATTATACTTAGTGATTTAAGGTTAATCCCAGGACTGCCCAGGGTATACCCGGTGAAGGGCTCTCGGGGGCACTAGGAACTACGATGGGATTACGCCCAAAGCTCCCTTTCTCAAGGATATTTACTTTGGTTGATGGCTACCCAAAATTCACCCCCATCTCTCGTTATTACTCTTGAGTGATCCTAATGACTTAAGGTGTTCTTAGATGGGCGACGGTCTTCCGCCGGCCTCCACTCTAGTAGCTATCCAAAGGCTTGCACTTTACTCTCGTCACTAAGAAAACTCTACCCACCAGGGTCATATTCCAATTGATGTCTCTAGCTCATTAATTGATCTATCCCCTGGTGGTCCTTATAACATGACCTACTTACACTATGCGCAACCCAAGACCTAATACCACCCTGAAATGGAACTTCCAATTCATTGGGCCACCTGCCCCTAATTATTTATCCTAGGATAGTATGGACTAATGAAGTGAGCCTGTTGATTTTCATAATTTTCCTAAGTAATTAAGGCCTCTAATTAAATCAATTAATTAATCCCCTAGGTCATTTAATACATGAAGTATGGCATTTTATTATCCACTGACCTAAGGAATTTTTCCTGAGTTATATCTTGGTAAAATATTGCTGTCTACCAAAATTTATAATTTTTCTTTAATTATTTCTATTTATTCCTTAATTTATACAAAATTTATACAATTGTCATTTTCAAATGAACTATAAGGAATACATTACTAGAACTTCTAGGAAATTTACAGAGCATTTATATCATGGATTTAAGGCTAATGGCAGAGTTTCATCTGCATCTACAATGTAATGGCCAACAAATTTCAATTCTTAATAATTTACAAAAATGCCATTATAAGGTTTTAAACATTATTGAGTAATCCAAAAATGCTGAGAAAATTATACAAGGTTATTCATACTCAGATATATTATCAAGAAAGTTTCCAAAATCTTCTACTGAGTATTTACACCAATTTCCTAATTAAGTAAAATGAGGGTAAAAAGGTAATTTCCACATAACTCTTATCAAAATTCTTCAAACAGAGACATAAGAATTTTCAAGAGTTACCCAACATGCAGTGGTCCAAATGTGCTGAACATTTTAACATGCACATGAATAGTCCCCAAGGACATGCCACCAAAATTTGGGGGCATTTGGAGCCATAATACTCCAAATATTTCATTTATTTAATTTTGTGTGTTATGAATAAAATTATAGAAAAAGTTTTCCCAAAAATTCCCAATTTTTGGCAGGGGTTAAATATGCCATAAACATGCATGCAGCCAAAATTTGGGGCCATGTTGAGTAATGGTTTGGCTTGGGCATCAAATTGAAGTTCTGCCCTTGCCTAGGACCAGTCCTAGGAAAACTGACCTACAGGGTAGTATACTGCTCCAAATTACATGATTATAGTGGCAAATTAAAGTCAAGATCCTAAGCTACAACTTTCAATTAATGAGCATGACCTGGAAATGCATCTAAGAGGCCTAAATTTGCCATGCAATATTACTGAAATTGTGTGACAATTATACATTTATATACTATAGTTTATATTTGATTTAATATAACTGAGGACAAAACCTAAAGCAGATTGGACGGGATCGGTTCATCGTCCCCAAACAGCCAACGGTCCAGATTGATTCTGGTTGGCCACTTTTGCTGGCAGATTCTGGCCAGCTGAGCCACCACCATTGCCGGCGAATGTCACCACCACCTTCACTGAGGTGGCGGCTAACAGTTTCCGGCGATGAGGCCGCCGGAATTGGCTCCTCTGGCGAACCCGAGCAAGAAGTAAAACTCGGAAATTTCTCACTTTCCTCTCATGGTATCATGCTCAATTTAGCCCGATGTCTCTCCCTAAAGATCTAGAAATCTAGCACGAGTAGAGGGGAGGCGAAACGGACCCGAATGGCGGCACGACTGCGAGGTTGGCGGCGGTTGGCCCTAGATGAGCTGCTCCGGCGATCTCCTGCTCAAATCCTTGATTCTCCACGAAAAGCTTCGCTCCAGGACTCGTTCTCCAGTCGATTCTACCCTCTAAAGGTGATGGTGTGGTCGGTTTGGGCTGAAATTGGCTGTATAGTGAGATACAACCAAGGTGATCTCAGTTTGGGGCTTTGGAGGCTTCACCCTTGGTGCCAAGTGGCCCCCATGCTGCCAAATTCTTTGGAAATTCTCTGAGAAGGCCAGTCAGCACAATTTTGGTCTGATGGAGCCAAGGCCAAGTGGCCTCTTCTTCTTAACTCACCTTATCTCTCCTAAAATTCCCACTTTACCCTCATGCATGTGTCCCTCTATTCAAAACCACAGGGTAGGGGTGGTCATTGTCCATTTGGGCTGGCCATGGATCAGGTTTGGTGGGCTTGGCCCAAGGGGAGTGGGCTTAGCCCTCATTTTCTCCTTTAGGTTAATTAGGTTGAATTGGGTTGACTTGGGTTGACTTGGTCAACCATGATGAGTGGGCTGACCCCACTTGGTGGTCATGGGTCTAAGGGCACCATCCATCTTGGGTTGGGTCAATGTGGTGCCCTACTTGGGCTAATTGGTCCTATAGGTATAGGTTTGACCAAATTAGGGTCATGGTTGACGTTGGTCAACTAGGGTTAAAGGGTTGACCTAATGGCATGCCCTAGGGTCCACTTAGATTGTTTTAGGGTTAGGGCAATGTGGTGGGGTCATGGTGTGGCTAGGGTTCCTATTTAGGCTAGTTTGACTTAGTTTGACTTTTGCCCCTTAGTGGGCCCCACACGGCTACAACCCACTACCTAGGGTCAAACCTAGTTAAATTCCCTATCACCCACCCCTTGCCTAACCAAATCTAAGTTAAGGGAGTCTAGAAGTAACATGGGATGTTACAAATCCCAATAAACAAGAAAATAATTTTGTCCCCGAAATTTAAGTTCGGGTCTACGGGGTTCTACTTGCAAGATTTATAAGAAATTTAAACGTATAAACTAAAGTATACTTGAAGTGAACATATCCGGGTGTCATTCCATCATTAGATCCCTTAGTTCCCAGGTGTGCTCCTCTTGTCCATGATTAGACCACAACACCTTCACGAGAGGGACCTTCTTCTTCCACAACACACGAACATCTGTATCATCAATCCGGATCGGCTCCAATCTGACGGATCTGTCTGGCGCTATCAGACCGACTGTAGTAGTAATGTGCTGCTCCGGCCGTAGGAGAGCTATTTGCAAGGAAGAGACATGGAAGACGTCGTGTAGGGAACCCAACTCCGGTGGCAGCTGCAGTCGGTAAGCTAAGGGGCCGATCCACTCCAGGATCAAGTATGGCCCCATGTATCGAGGACTGAGCTTCTTGTGCCTTCGCACCCGAGAGACACCGTGTACCGGACGTATCTTCAAGAAAACCTTGTCTCCAACCTAGAACTCCACCTTCTGGTGTCGAGCATCATAATACTTCGCCTGTCTGCTCTGGGCCTCTAGCAGTCGATCCCTGATCAAACGAACCTGAGCTTCCATATCCTTCACATAATTAGAACCAAGAGCCTTGGTATCCACATCCTAAACCCATGACAGTGGTGTCTGGCACTTCCTCCCATAAAGTGCCTCATATGGAGCCATCCTGATGCTACCCTGGTTGCTGTTATTGTAGGAAAACTCGATCAATGGTAACAGCCTCTCCCAAGGCTTCCCCGTATCCAAAATGCACAGGCGGAGTAGATCCTCCATGGTCCTTATGGTCCGCTCGGTCTGTCCGTCGGTCTGTGGGTGGAAGGCAGTACTAAAAGTAAGTCGAGACCCCAAGTAAGCATGCACAGCCCTCCATTCGCTCGAAGTGAACCGACCATCACGATCCGAAATAATCATCCTGGGGATACCATGGCACCTGACAAACTGCTCCACGAATAATCTCACCAAAACTGCAACTGGAGCATCCTTCTTGACTGGAATAAAGCGCGCCACCTTGGTCATTCTGTCTACTATGACCCTTATAGAATCATGCCCAGAGTGGGAGCGAGGTAGTCCGTGCACAAAGTCCATAGCAATGTCGTCGAACTTCCACTCTGTAACTGTCAATGGCTGTAATAAACCTCCCGGGCTCTTGCATTCCGCCTTAACGCGCTGGCATGTCTCACAATGTGTCATAAAGTGGGTGATCTCCATCCTCATCCCAGGCCAATACATAGTCCTCCGTAAATCTGCCCAAATCTTGGTGATGTCGGGATGTACTGAATATATGGAGCAGTGTGCCTCTCTAAGTATATCATCCCGTATACCGCCCCCTGCTTGTATATAAATGTGTCCACGGAATCGAAGGAGATCATCTTGCAGCATATAGTCCTCAACCTTTCCCCTTTCCAGGGCACTGAAAATCGGCTCTAGTGCAGCATCCAGCCTCTTATGCGCCATAATGCGCTCCCAAATGTCATCATCACTGATCATAGAGCTCAGGTACTCTCGGTATCCAACTGGTTCGGCCTCAGAAACCATAGTAATATGCATGTCGTCCATCACCTGTATCAGTTCCATAGCCATCATCCGGGGCTCCGACCCAGAGGTGCCGGCCCTCCTGCTCAATGCATCAGCTACTGTGTTTGCCTTCCTCGGGAGGTAGTGAGTCTGGTAATCATAGTCACAGAGAAACTCTAACCATCTCCTCTATCGCAGGTTTAGATCCTTCTGCATATCGATGTACTTGAGATTCTTGTGATCTGAGAAAATATCACAATGAATCCCATACAAATAATGCCGCCATATTTTTAGTGCAAATACAACAGCCCCGAGCTCCAAATCGTATACCGGATAGTTATGCTCGTGCTTCTTCAACTGTCTTGAAGCATAAGCGATAACATGTCTGTGATACGTCAATACAGCACCCATCCATTCGTATGAGGCATCTGTGTAAATCTGAAATCCCTCATTACCAGATGGGAGGGCAAGGATAGGGGATGAGGTAAGTCGGTCCATCAACTCCTGAAATGTCGTATCGCACTGCTCTGTCCATGTAAACTCTACATCCTTCCTCATCAAGGTCGTGAGGGGGAGTGCTATCCTCGAGAACCCCTCCACGAACTTACGATAGTAACCTGCTAATCAAAAGAAACTACGAATGTCGGATGCTGTCTTCGGCTGTGGCCAATCCCTCATTGTCTTTATCTTGGCTGGATCTACCGCCAATCCAGCTCTATTGATCGTGTGCCCCAAGAAGGCCACCTCCTGTAGCCAGAACTGGCACTTTGAAAACTTTGCACACATTTGGGACTCCCTCAGCCTCTACAAAACCTGTGTCAAATGCTCTGTATGCTCCTCTTGAGTCCTGGAATAGATCAAAATGTCGTCGATGAATACAATCACGAAGCGGTCCAAGAAGGGCTCGAATACACGGTTCATTAGACTCATGAATGCGGCAGGGGCATTCGTGAGTCCAAAAGGCATCACCATGAAGTCGTATAACCCATAACGTGAGCTGAAAGCCGTCTCTAGGATGTCTTCCTCTCGGATGCGCAGCTGATAGTAACCGGATCTCAAATCCAGCTTAGAAAACCAGAAGGCCCCATTAAGCCGATCAAATAACTCGTCAATCTGAGGCAGTGGATAGGTATTATGAACCATCAACCGGTTTAGCTCCCTATGATCTATGCATAGTCGCAATGATACATCTTTCTTCTTTACAAAGAGAACTGGTGCTCCCCATGGCGACGAGCTCGGCCGCACAAATCCTGAGTCCACAAGCTCCTGAAGCTGAGTTGTGAATTCTGCCAACTCCCTGGGAGCCATCCTATAAGGTCCTCGGGACACTGGCCTCGCCCCCGGAACCAACTGAATCCTGAAATCCAAGTCCCAAGCTGGTGGTAGTCAGGGCAATTTCTCCGGGAATACATCGGAGAAATCCTGAACCACCAGGATATCAGCTATAGAACTCTCCGCTGCCACCATCTCGAAGAAAATGAGGTACACCTCTTCCCCTTACTCATAGGCTTTGACAGCCTGTACAGAAGATAATGATAGATAGGGGATAGGTCGGATACCTTCAATAGTAATATAGGAGTCTCCATGCCTAAGCGTGATCCTCTTAGAGGGGCAGTCGATATGGGCATAGTTCCAATGAAGCCAGGTCATGCCCAAAATCAAATCAAAGTCCAGCAATCTCAAGATCGCAACCGGAGATTCGAATGTCTTGCCTCCTATCTCGGCCTCCATGTTGTAGCTATCCCTGGTTAATAGCACCGAGCCATCAGGAAGATGTACCCTCATCTCTTTTCCAGGGAATCTCTCCACACCATCTAGTCCTTCAATGAAAGTGTCCGACATGAATGCGTGGGAAGCACCTGTGTCGAAGAGGGTATGTGCGGGCTTGCCGCTGATCATAACTATGCCTTAGATTTATTTGAGGTATAATGGATGTTATTTCTATGGTTTCCAAGGCACTACTAAGGTTGAAATTTCTAAATTAAAATAATTTAAGTACCTGTAATCACCTCCTCGGGGTTCCTCTGCTCTGTGAGGTCCAAAGTATACATCTGCTCCTGGTTGCGTCCTCTATCATGATATCCCCAGCCTCGGCCTCGACCTCTCCCTCAGCCTCGGCCTCGACCATGCTATACTGGGGCCACTGGAGGTGGAGGAGCAGGATGAGGATGGAATCAATGCGGACACTCCGATCTAATGTGCCTGAGCTGGCGGCATCTGTAACAGACTACAGGCCGGTGTCCATGGTCAACCTGAATCCTTGGAGCATGCACCTGTAGAGGTGGGGGAGCTAATGTTGGAGGAGGCCCCTGCTCCTGTGTGAAGTTGGGATGACGATGTTCCCCACCCCTCTTGTATCCAATAGTCCTGCCTCTTTGAGAGCCCCTACTGCTCTCTCTTGATGTCAACCCATCATACGGTCTCTTCCCTCTGCCTTGACCATCAGCTGGTCGGCCTCCAGCTTCTTTTCCATCTCGATAGTCTGGGCAGACGTGCCGTGAGAAATGAACAACAAAGCCTGCCTCAAATCAGCCCTGAGGCCCCGGTAGAACCTCTTGGCATACCTCATGTTGTTTGTGTCTTGTATCCCTGCGAACCTGGTAATGTGGGAGAACTCCCTCTGGTACTCAATCACCGATCTGCTCCCCTGCCTGAGGTTTAGAAACCTCTCCTCCAAAGCATCTCTGTCCATAGTAGATACGAAGTGATCCAAAAAATACATCGCCAAACTCCTCCCAAGGTATGTCTGACAGCTCCCAGTCCGTATATGTAGACTCCCACAATGACTTCCACCATCTCTTCGCATGAGCTTCTAGTGTAGAGGTGGCTAGAGGAACTGCCTGGCCAACCGGCCAGCTGATGCCTGCCAAAATCTCGTGTATGGCCTCCAGCCATTCATCCGTATTTACAGCATCCTCTATCCCACGATACATCGGTGGGGATAGGCTCTTGAAGGCACTTAGCCAGCTTGACCCCGGATTTAGCTGCGGGGCCGCGAGTTGCTGGGCTTTGAAGGAATCCAGGATCGCCGTCAAGGTCGGCCCCATCTCCGTCTGTAGAAATGGAGTGGCAGTTGGAGGGGGAGGAGCCACATTTTGCGGCGCGGCGACCTGTGGAGGTTTCATAAAGGTAAGGTTAAAACAAAACTGGCCTAACTCATTGTACATAATGGACTGTTTATGTGACTTTTTTACACATGGGCATACCACTGCTTCTACTGCATAGTTTGTCCGCAAACTAATGCTCGCACGGGGTGGTCCAGTGTTGTGGACTTCTTTCCCATATGATCGTTCGGTCAAGTGATACCAGTTTGTAAGACACCCCCTCCCCTTAGCAAAGAGGCTACTGCGTCTTATGCCCAGAACCGCCGCCTTACGGTGACACTAACCCACGGGTTAGTCGACAACGCAACACGCCGATTCTGCCGGCTGGTACGATCATAAACCTGCAGGACAATATGAGAAAAGAAGTATAGCAGTAAAAGAAAACCACAGCTAGTCCACAGTCACATCATATATATATATAATATATGAAAGGAAAATATCAGTCCAAATGAGTACAAAAATGAAATGGAGATTAATAAGGGCTTATGCCCGGTACATCATATCAAATATCTCTCTCTCTCAACTCTAAACAGCGGAAGAAAACTATCATCACCAAGTCATCCCACCTGAGGTAACTCTGTAGTAGTAGTAGTAGTAGTCGATGGTGGTATCAACTCCTCACGTCCTGCCATCTCGTCATGCTGGTCGTACTAGTGATCCATCTCCTCGAGCTCCTAAAAATAGTTTGGTCACCGACCATTAGTCAAAAAGACTAAGTCGTTTCCTCTACACCTTGTCCCGTAACTCCTAGGCACCGTGCAGGTTGACGAAGCGGAGGACAACAAGGGGTATCAACAGTAAACAGGTGGCAATGGCACTATACTAACAAGTATATGAGGAGTAATAATAGTTCTACTCTAGCAGATCTATGTAAGAGTACAAGTGCAGTAAGTAAAGTATAAAGAACTGAAAGTAAGTGCAGGAAAGTAAAACTATGCTACTGCTACTCTACCATCACAAATCGTACCTTAACTTATAAAAATGCCCATACAAATTTATAAGTTAAGGTTTCTAGGAAGTTTAACTTATCATATAAAATAGCCCATACTAATTTATATGATAAGTATCTATGAAGCGTATGACCTATTATACATGAATGTTTATGATGCAATTTATGCATAGGCAAGTGCAACTCACACACAACGACTCCGTGATCACAGACCTTTAGTTCCCCCTTTTTGGGAGCTAGCTTCACTCTCGGGTACCACCGCGGTGGCTACGGCAGTACCGGAGCGGGCATCTCCACTTCTAGGTCGGTATGCACACTACCAGACCTTAGACCCCTCTCATACGCCTCTGTACACGTCCAAGGTGCACTCTAGAGTCTATGCGTACGTACTTTGCTAACAACCCGTCAGTCTTGTTGGGTCGGATGTGCGTTATCGGGGATCGTCCTCCAGACCGCAGTGTAAAACAACCCACTGTCCCCTCTAACCCTCACACCCTCCTGGTGCACCGTACTGCCATCGGTGTGACGAACGACCAGTACTGCATGCCCCGCCACTATATTTATGCACATGTAAGTATTTCATCCCGAGCCTTCAACTCGCAGGACCAACCTATCCTGAATCCCTCAAACCCTACACGGGTGAGCATTTACCACAATCCCTCCAACCCTACATGGGTGAGAATGCACAATAGTGCCTTTATTCCAAATCCCTCAAACCCGTCATGGGCGAGAATGAACCACAATGTCTTAACCTATTAGGCTACTCTTGTCTACGGATTATTATACTAAGTGATTTAAGGTTAATCCCAGGACTGCCCAGGGTATACCCGGTGAAGGGCTCTCGGGGGCACTAGAAACTATGATGGGATTATGCCCAAAGCTCTCTTTCTCAAGGATATTTACTTTAGTTGATGGCTACCCAAAATTCACCCCCAGCTCTCGTTATTACTCATGAGTGATCCTAATGACTTAAGGTGTTCTTAGAAGGGAGACGGTCTTCCGCCGGCCTCCACTCCAGTTGCTATCCAAAGGCTTGCACTTTACTCTCATCACTAAGAAAACTCCACCCACCAGGGTCATATTCCAATTGATGTCTCTAGCTCATTTATTGATTTATCCCCCGATGGTCCTTGTAACATGACCTACTTACACTATGCTCAACTCATGACCTTATACCACCCCGAAATGGAACTTCTAATTCCTTGGGACACCTACCCCTAATTATTTATCCTATGATGGTATGGACTAATGAAGTGAGCCTATTGATTTTCATATTTTTCCTAAGTTATTAAGGCCTCTAATTAAATCAATTAATTAATCCCCTATGTCATTTAATACATGAAGTATGACAATTTTAAATCCACTGAACTAAGGAATTTGTTTTGAGTTATATCTTGGTAAAATATTGCTGTCTACCAAAAGTTATAATTTTCCTTTAATTATTTCTATTTATTCCTAAATTTATACAAAATTTATATAATTGTCATTTTCAAAATGAAGTATAAGGAATGCATTACTAAAAATTCTAGGAAATTTACAGAGCATATATATCATGGATATAAGGCTAATGACAGAGTTTCATCAACATCTACAATGTAATGGCCTATAAATTTCAATTCTTAATAATTTACCAAAACTCCATTATAAGGTTTTAAAAACTATTTATTAATCCAAAAATGCTGAGAAAATTATACAATGTTATTAATACTCAGATATAGCATCAAGAAAATTTCCAAAATGTTTTACTGAGTATTTACACCAATTTGCTAATTATGTAAATTGAGGGTAAAAAGGTAATTTCGACATAACTCTTATCAAAATTCTTCAAACAGAGACACAAAAATTTTCAGGAGTTAAATATAACATAATATTGACTTTGACAAAAATTGGGGGTTTTATCTCAATGATAGATCTTTTGTATTTATTTTTCAAAAGTTTAATTATTCCAAAAATTCTAAATAATGGGATTTTTGCTTCCAAAAATCCCATTATTACAATGTGGGGTATAATTCATCCTAATGAACCTCTGATATCAATACCATGATTTTTGGATGTTCCAAATATGCTTAATACACAATATATTAAAATTGGCTATTTGCACCCCAAGCCTATATATAATAAACACATGCAAGTGGATTTACCCACCATGAAATGGTCCAAATGTGCTGAACTTTTTACCATGCACATGAATAGTCCCCAAGGATATGACACCAAAATTTGGTGCCATTTGGAGCCATAATACGCCAAATATTTCATTTATTTAATTTTGTGTATTATGAATAAAACTATAGAAACAGTTTTCCCAAAAATTTCCAATTTTTGGCAGGGGTTACATATTCCCTAAACATACATGCAACCAAAATTTGGGGCCATGTTGATTAATGGTTTGGCTTGGGCATCAAATTGAAGTTCTGCCCTTGCCTAGGACCAATCCTAGGCAAACTGACCTACAAGGCAGTATACTGCTCCAAATTATATGATTATAGTGGCAAATTAAAGTTAAGATCCTAAGCTACAACTTTCATTTAAGGAGCATGACCTGGAAATGAATCTAAGAGGCCTAAATTTGCCATGCAATATTACTGAAATAGTGTGACAATTATACATTTATATACAATAGTTTATATTTGATTTAATATAACTGAGCACGAATCCTAAAGCAGATTGGACGGGATCGGTTTATCGTCCCCAAACGGCCAACGGGCCAGATTGATTCTGGCTGGCCACATTTGCTGGCTGATTCTGGCCAGCTGAGCCACCACCGCCACCGGCGAATGTCGTCACCACCTTCTCTGAGGTGGCGGCTAACGGTTTCCGGCGATGAGGCCGCCGGAATTGGCTCCTCCGGCGAACCCGAGCAAGAAGTAAAACTCGGAATTTTCTCACTTTCCTCTCATGGTATCGGGCTCAATTGAGCTCGATGTCTCTCCCTAAAGGTCTAGAAATCTAACACGAGTAGAGGGGAGGTGAAACGGACGCGAATGGAGGCACGGTGGTGAGGTTGGCGGCAGTTGGCCATGGATGAGCTTCTCCGGCGATCTCCTGCTCAAATCCTTGATTCTCCACCAAAAGCTTCGCTCCAGGACTCGTTCTCCACTCGATTCTACCCTCTGAAGGTGATGGTGTGGTCGGTTTGGGCTGAAAGTGGCTGTATAGGGAGATACAACCAAGGTGAGCTCAGTTTGGGGATTTGGAGGCTTCACCCTTGGTGCCAAGTGGCTCCCATGCTACCAAATTCTCTGGAAATTCTTTGAGAAGGCCAGCCAGCACAATTTTGGGCTGATGGAGTCAAGGCCAAGTGTCCTCTTCTTCTTAACTCACCTTCTCTCTCCTAAAATTCCCACTTTACCCTCTTGCATGTGTCCCTCTATACAAAACCAGAGGGTAGGGGTGGTCATTGTCCATTTGGGTTGGCCATGGATCAGGTTTGGTGGGCTTGGCCCAAGGGGAGTGGGCTTAGCCCTAATTTTCTCCTTTAGGTTAATTAGGTTGACTTTGGTTGACTTGGTCAACCATGATTAGTGGGCTGACCCCACTTGGTGGTCATGGGTCTAAGGGCACCACCCATCTTGGGTTGGGCAATGTGGTGCCCTACTTGGGCTAATTGGGCCTATAGGTATAGGTGACCAAATTAGGGCCATGGTTGACTTTGGTCAACTAGGGTCAAAGGGTTGACCTAATGGCATGCCCTACGGTCCACTTAGATTGTTTTAGGGTTAGGGCAATGTTGTGGGGTCATGGTGTGGCTAGGGTTCCTATTTAGGCTAG
Organism: Platanthera guangdongensis; assembly: GCA_039583875.1. Lineage (NCBI taxonomy): Eukaryota > Viridiplantae > Streptophyta > Magnoliopsida > Asparagales > Orchidaceae > Platanthera > Platanthera guangdongensis. The sequence continues at coordinate 155,181,604 of CM077158.1, forward strand.
TTTGACCTAGTTTGACTTTGGCCCCTTAGTGGGCCCCACATGGCTACAACCCACTACCTAGGGTCAAACCTAGTTAAATTCCCTCTCACCCACCCCATGCCTAACCCAATCTAAGTTAAGGGGGTCTAGAACGGCCCAAAAACTTGATGTTAAACTCCTATATTTCCTGTCCCGCGGCGACCCTCCGGCGGTTTTATTTGAAAAAAGGCGAAGTGATTTTATTTAGGAAAACGGGTCGCGCGTATTATTTATTTATTTTGGATATAAAAAGGTTTAGAAATCGAGTTTTAACGAAAGGAGGCAAGTGCACCTATCGTGAGTAGTACAGGATATTCCGGGTGGAATATCGAGGTCGTATTGTTCTCTCTCTGGTCCGGTTCGATTATTTCTACTCTTCCTGGAGGGGACTATTTTTACCGATAATACTTGTCGGGGTATTTTTATATATAAAAAAAACAGAAAATGACAGAAAGAAAATGAAAGCAATAAGAAAGCAATAAAAAGAAAGCTTGAAGGTGGTGCCGATGAAGAGCTTAGCTCGATGGCACCGAAAAAACAATTGAACTAAAATAGACCTTAAATAAAAAGAGCTCCTAAATTTCTAATTAATTAAGGCGGAGACTTGGCCGTGGAGGTTCCACTAGAATGAGCTCACCTATCTCTAGGGCTATCGCTCACCTGAACGCTAAGACTATTCGACCGAACGTTAGTCCGACGAAGGATTCCTCTTAACGCCCGCATTACGCTAAGAACCCCGCTATTGGGTGGGGAACCCAATCCGGTAGAGTTGGCGCGCCTCCTCTCTCGAGGGTTAGTGCGAACTCTCTTTGCCAAGGGGTGATCTGTCCATACGCACGGCCTCTTGGCGAGCGTATGGAAAACGGAAATAGGGCCCACACATCGATATGTGGTCCTACGCGTCGTTAACCCCGGCAAACCTTAAGTACTATTAATTAATTAGAAAGATTAGACCTTTAGTTATTTTAAGCTATTTTATCTGTCCCAATGCTCTTCGATGGCGAGGGCTAAGAACGATTAGCCACTCATCGGAATGGGGACGGCTTGCGAGGAAAGCAATAAATAAAGCAGGAAAGAAAGCTGAAAATGAAAGCAGTAAATGAAAACAGTAAAATAAAGCAGGAAAATAAAGCAAAAATTGCAAGTCCTACCCAAACGAGTAGGACTGAGGAAAGCAGTAAATTGCGAGTCCCGGCGCAAATGCGTGGGCGGGAGCAGAAAGCAGTAAAACGCACACAACGCAAAGTCCTACTCAAATGAGTAGGAGAAAATAATACGGGTCCTACTCAAACGAGTAGGACAAAATAAATGCAACGCACGCACACACTCTCTCGACATAAAAGTAAAAACACACGCACTCTTCTGAAATAAAATCCAGCCATTAAACTCAAGTGAGTAGGCGGAAAAAAGGAAAACTGCAAACTCACGCACTCTACAGAAAGTAAAATAAGCAGGCGCCATTTAACTCTTAACGAGTAGGCGGAAATAAATGCGCATACATGAGCAAAAAAAAAAAAAAAAAAAAATAACAAAACCTAAGTTGACGAAAAATTAAAACAACTGCATTTCTCTACCGCTAGAATGCGGTAGAAATGCATAAAAAGCTGAAATAAAATTAAACGGGAAGGAAGGTTTGCAAATAAACGCAAAATGCAAGTGATCGAAAAATAAAAACGAATACATTTCTACCGCTAGAATGCGGTTAGAAATGCGTAAAAAGAAGACGAAAAAATTAAACGGACAAAAGTTTAAACGAAAAAAACAAAGTGCGCGAAAAATTATTACGACTATGTTATCATTCCTATAACTCCGTATAAAAACGCTGAAAACGTGTAAATAAGGTAAAAAGAAAGAAAAAGTTTTACAACCTAAAACGAAAAAAAACTAAGTTAAAGAGAAAAGAAAGACACTTTAAAGCGTTTTTACGGGTTATAGAAACGAAATAAAAGCTATAAAAATCTAAGTTAACCAAAACAAAGAACATAAAATTAAAAAGTTATACTCATACACACACCACACACACGTATTAAAAAGACGAAAAAAAACTAAGTTAAAACAAAAACGATAAATAAGATTGCATAGGGAGATTGTAAAGATCCATTCCAAAGCTATAATAAGAGAAGAAAATGGAGACAATGCTAATTAACTAAAAACACGGGTTACAAAGACATGAAAATAAAAGCTAAGGAGAGGGGGAAAAATATCCCTTACATAGGCTTTGGAGGCATCCCGACAGCATAACACCTAAGCAAAATGGTGCCAAAAGGGACAACAAAATCCTAAGCAGCAGCTCTGAATTTATAGAAAAAATTTACAAGGGTCACGCCTTGGTCACGGGCGTGACAGGGGGCGTGACAATACTATTTGGAAGGCGGCCGGCGATTTGACGGGAAAAGTTGACTTCGGGCTGGACACGTGTCGGTCTCGCAGAGGTCACGCCCTTGGTCACGGGCGTGACAGGGGCGTGACAGGCAGGTGGATCTGGGCGCGGTGCGCGCCGAAAGTCTTCGGGCAGGTCTTGTCGGGCTAGCTAGGAAAGGTCACGCCCCAGGTCACGGGCGTGACTCTGGGCGTGTCGGCTGGTGTCGACACTCGACGAATGTCGAGCTGAAAGTGTCGAGTTGAAAATCATCGAGCGGAAAGAGGTGTCACGACCTAGGTCACGGGCGTGACTCTAGGCGTGACTGCTAGTGTCGACACGACGATGCTTTGTCAATCGTCGAGATGAAATCGTCGAGTGGAGTGTCACGGGCTTGGGTCACGCCCCGTGTCGGGTGACACGGGCGTGACCCCGGGCGTGTCAGGCTTTGGTCTTCAAAAATTGCTGATTCACGGGATTTTGACGTGTCACGCCCTGGTCACGGGGCGTGACCAATATGTCACGGGCGTGACAGGTCAAATTTTGGCAGATTTTTGATTTTTTCTGAAAAATAAAATAAACAAAGTTAGTATAATATTTACAAAAATAGGAGCATTTTATTGAACAAAAATAAGTAAAAATGACAAAAATAAATGAAAATAAGTAAATTAATGTACAAAAAAATACGTATATTTACAATTCATCAAATACCCCCATACTTAAGCTTTTGCTATTCCAGAGCAAAAGTTGGAGATGAACTTATAAGGAATAAAAGAAATCCTAAGTTTAGCTATCGCTTGAATAATTAAAAGTAAGATCAAAATAAACTCCGGGGTTAAAGAATTAAATCCTAATTTATGAAATGTTATGAATAGAGGAAGAGTTTCAAAAAGACTTCTAGAAAAAATAAAATAGAAAGCAAAAATTTATTTTTGTTAGTTTAACAAAGATGGATTGGATTTATATAAAAAACTTTAGCTCAAAAGAAGTTAAAGGAAATAATGCAATTTAAAAATTATGCTCTCAAAAAAATTTTAAATTAAGTCTAGAATCATTGAAATAAGATAGGTGGTTTGGTGGTTTATGAAGAAGGCTTGGATATTGAGGTGAGGTAATTTTTTCTCGAACCTCTAATTTTTTTTTCTTTTTGGATAGTTAGGAAAACGAAATCTTATTTTCCTAACACATAATAATTTTTTTTCTTTCTTCATAATAAATAAATAACCCAATGTATATTTGTAGGAGTAATGAATTTTATCCTCTTACTCCATATATAATCTTTTTAAATTATTGGGTGCCTATGTTTACGGAACGAAATCTTATTCCCATTGACATAGGATCTTTTAAGGGATAGGGGGGGTAAACATGTCAAGTAAGACATGAAAAAATGGAAGTGGGTTTAGTTTTTCAAAAATAAAACTAGCTTTTAATAAAAAGTTTTGAGAGCAACCTTTTAAAATGAACGTTCCAATGTTTCTAAAAGCATGAAGTTGAAATAATTGAAAATCCATGGATGTTATTTTATAACATAAAAAACGAGCTTCTATTTATAAAATTAGAAGTGGTGGTGAAAAACAAGTTCCCTATTATAAGGATAAGACATAAAAAATTCTTTAAATCTTAACCCCAGACACTTAAATCTATCGAACTTTAATTAATAAACGAATAGTAAGCAAAGAATAACTAAAATTCGCATACAAATTAACTCGAAACTAGATTTTTGGAAAGCAAAAAGAGTTAAGATATGGTGTATTCGAATTATTTTGTTACATAATTTAACAAAACAATTTTTTTGGAATTTTTAGAGTTTTTTATCATTTTTTTTTTGTGTTTTAATTATTATCTTTTTAGGATTTTTGATTTTTTATCTTTTTAGGGTTTTTTTTGGTTTTTTTCTATTTTTTGATTTTTAGTTTTTGAGGATAAATTATTTACAGAATGAGGAGAGAAAGAAGAGTTATTTACAAAAAGATAGGGGGAGGAAAAAGAGATTTTTACAAAAAAAGGGCAAAGTAAAAACTCGATTGCGGCCCCGCGAACAGACTCTTATTTGAATGGTTGGTTCGATGAGTCGACGTCGCGGGCAGGCAAGACGCAAGTTTTACAAAAAAGAAGATGAGGGGGGAAGAGAGAATTTTTTTTTTGTTTGTTTTGAAGTTTTTTTTATTTTTTGTTTTTTTTTCTTTTAATTAAAAATGTTTTGAAATTTTTTTGATTTTGCATTTTTTTTTGTATTATTTTTTTTTTGTTAAGTACTGAATATAAAAAGTGCAGAATAGGAAAACACCCCCATACTTAAACCCAACATTGTCCCCAATGTTGCAATCTAAGTATGCGGAACAGATAAGATACAAAATATAATAAGTACAAAAAAGAAAAAAGGAGGGTAGGAGCTTCCCTAAGACGAGTGCGGGAGGCCCAGGTTGAAACCCTGCATTATTTAGAAGAAAAGAAAGAAGCAATACAATAATAGAAAAAACAAAAAAGAAAAATTCGGCAAAAAAGTTGCGGGCGGTAGGGGGGCATGGAGTGGGGGGGGGGGGGGGGGGTCGTAGGTAGCTAAGGCCTTAGCGACCACTACGTGATAAAAATGTGATCCCTTAGCGTGCACAAGAGTGAAAAGCGCGCCGAATCAAAATATAATAAGTTAAATTAAATTAAAATATATATTTTTTTTAAAGTTTTTCAAATTTTGTTTTTTTTTTAGTTTTTGTTTTTGTTGTTTTTTTTTTGGTTTTGTTTTTAATATTTTTTTTTTGTTAAGTTTTTTTTTCATTTTTGGATTTTTATTTTTAGTTTTTTTTTTGTTTTTAGTTTAGTTTTTAGTTTTTTTTTTTTAGTTTTATAGTTTTTTCAAATTTTTAATTTTTAAGGTTTTTTCAAAATTTTTTTTGTTTGAGTTTTTCAAATTTTTTTTTGGTTTTAAAATTTGTAAATACATATGTATTAGTTTTTTATATTATTATTATTATTATATTGGCCATATTTATATATATATATATATATATTAAATATATAGGTAAAATTAATAGATTTCCGGGTTTAAAAATAACGAACCTAAAATTCCCCGGCAACGGCGCCAAAAAACTTGGTGGTTAAAAACTCCAAAAATTTATTTGCGGTCACGCGGCGACCCGGCGGTTTTATTTGAGAAAAAGGCGGAAGTGATTTTATTTAAGAAAAACGGGGGCGCGCGTATTTATTTATTTATTTTGGATATAAAAAAAGGTTTAGAAATCGAGTTTAACGAAAGGAGGCAAGGCACCTATCGTGAGTAGTACAGGATATTCCGGGTGAATATCGAGGTCGTATTGTTCTCGGGTCGGTTCGATTATTTCTACTCTTCCTGGAGGGGACTATTATTTTACCGATAATTATCTTGTCGGGATATTTTATTATATAATAAAATGCAGGAAATGACAGAAAGAAAATGAAAGCATGAAGGTGGTGCCGATGAAGAGCTTAGCTCGATGGCACCGAGAAAACAATTGGAACTTAAAATAGACTTTAAATAAAAAGAGCTCCTAAATTTCTAATTAATTAAGGCGGAGACTGGCCGTGGAGGTTCCACTAAAATGAGCTCACTAGCTATAGGGCTATCGCTCAACTGAACGCTAAGACTATTCGACCGGGCTCTCGTCCGACGAAGGATTCCTCTTAACGCCCGCATTACGCTAAGAAGAACCCGCTATGGGGGGAACCCAATCCGGTAGAGTGGCGCGCTCCTCTCTCGAGGGTTAGTGCGGAACTCTCTTTGCCAAGGGGTGATCGGTCCATATGCACGGCCTCTCGGCTAGCTAGCATATGGACTACGGAAATAGGGCCCACACATCGATATGTGGTCCTACGCGTCGTTAACCCCGGGCAAACCTTAAGTACTTTAATTAATTAGAAAAATTAGACCTTTAGTTATTTTAAGCTATTTTATCTGTCCCAATGCTCTTCGATACCGAGGGCTAAGAATGTTAGCCACTCATCGAAATGGGGACGGCTTGCGGAAAAGCAATAAAGAAAGCAGGAAAGAAAGCAGTAAATGAAGCAGTAAAATGAAAGCAGAAATAAAGCTGAAAATTGCAAGTCCTACCCAAACGAGTAGGACTGAAGAAAGCAGTAAATTGCGAGTCCCGGCGCAACTGCGTGGGCGGGAGAAATGAAAGCAGTAAAAACGCACACACGCAAGTCCTACTCAAATGAGTAGGAGAAAATAAATGCGGGTCCTACTCAACGAGTAGGACAAAATAAATGCAACGCACACACACTCTCTCTCGACATAAATGAAACAACCACACACTCTACTAAATAAAATCCCGCCATTAAACTCAAGTGAGTAGGCGGAAAAAGGAAAATTACAAACTCACGCACTCTACAAAAAGTAAAATAAGCAGGCGCCATTTAACTCTTAACGAGTAGGCGGAAATAAATGCGCATACATAAAAAGTGCAAAAAAACTAAGTTGCCGAAAAAAAATTAAACAACTGCATTTCTACCGCTAAAATGCGGTAGAAATGCATAAAAAGCAAAAATAAAAATAAACGGAGCGAAAAAGTTTGCAAATAAACGCAAAATGAAAGTGATCGAAAAATAAAAACGAATACATTTCTACCGCTAGAATGCGGTAGAAATGCGTAAAAAGAGAACGAAAAAATTAAAAGAGGAAAAAGTTTGACATAAATTGAAAAACATAGTGTTCGAAAAAGCAAATAACAACTTATCATTCTTATAATGCTATAAAAAGCCTAAAAGTGGGAGAAAGTTAAAAGCATGAAAAGTTTTACAAAATAACGAAAAGTTAAGTAGAAAATCAAAACTATCTTTATAACCATTTTTATAGTTTTATAAGATGGATATAAAGTGCAGAAAATCCTAGCACTAACTAGCTAAGTAAAACGAAATAATGAAAACATAAAAGTAAAGAACTCCTCATACACACACACACGCATATAAAAAGAACGAAAAAAACTAAGTTAAAACAAGCATAAATAAGATTGTATAAGAGAGGGCACATGGATGCATTCCAAACCATGAAATGGAAAAAAATCTACATTTTTATTAAGTCTAAAACGATTACAAAGCTAATACAAAAAAAAGGAGAGAGAGGGAGAAAATCCCTTACAAGGGCTTGGAAGCAATTCCAGCAGCATTTCCCCTATACAAAATGGTGACCAAAAAGGGAACAAAATCCTAAGCAGCAGCTCTGAATTTATAGAAAAATTTACAAGGTCACGCCCTTGGTCACGGGCGTGACAGGGGGCGTGACAGTACTATTTGGAAGGCGGCCGGCGATTTGACGGGAAAGTTGACTTCGGGCTGGACACGTGTCGGTCTCGCAGAGGTCACGCCCTTGGTCACGGGCGTGACAGGGGCGTGACAGGCAGGTGGATCTGGGCGCGGTGCGCGCCGAAAGTCTTCGGGCAGGTCTTGTCGGGCTAGCGGAAAGGTCACGCCCCAGGTCACGGGCGTGACTCTGGGCGTGTCGGCTGGTGTCGACACTCGACGAATGTCGAGCTGAAAGTGTCGAGTTGAAAATCATCGAGCGGAAAGAGGTGTTCACGCCCTAGGTCACGGGCGTGACTCTAGGCGTGACTGCTAGTGTCGACACTCGACGATCGTCGAGATGAAATCGTCGAGTGGAGTGTCACGGGCTTGGGTCACGCCCCGTGTCGGGTGACACGGGCGTGACCCCGGGCGTGTCAGGCTTTGGTCTTCAAAAATTGCTGATTCACGGGATTTTGACGTGTCACCCTGGTCACGGGCGTGACCAATATGTCACGGGCGTGACAGGTCAATTTTGGCAGATTTTTTGATTTTTTCCTGAAAATAAAATAAACAAAGTTAGTATAATATTTACAAAAATAGGAGCATTTTATTGAACAAAAATAAGTAAAAATGACAAAAATAAATGAAAATTAACAAATTAATGTACAGAAAAATACGTATATTTACAATTCATCATTGGGCCTATAGTATAGGTGACCAAATTAGGGCCATGGTGACTTTGGTCAACTAGGGTCAAAGGTTACCTAATGGCTTCCCTAGGGTCACTTAGATTGTTTTAGGTTAGGGCAATGTTGTGGGGTTCATGGTGTG
>CM077158.1:155190567-155343067 GCA_039583875.1 Platanthera guangdongensis
CGATCCAATAGGGAAATCATATTCAAGAAGCCAGGAGAAAAGCACCAGAAGTCAGCCAAAACAAAAGAAGACAGAGAAGTAATTTTGTGGATATTTGTTCTGCTTTTATTATCAGACTGCTTCTTGCATTAAACAAAGCCTGTATGTATATATATATAATATATATTTATCTGATGCATGTGTTGTAAATTCTCTGCCAGATTTATTTCTTAATTTTGCTTTGTTTTTCTGTTTGTTCTTTGCTTGGAGTCTCTGTTAGTGATCTCACCCAAATAGGGGGAGATTGTTGGATCCCTAGTTGATTTGGGCTAGGTTCACTGACTTAGGATGTGACCCATCATGTATAGTCTGGGTCAAGTTTGTGTCTTAGAGTCTAGGACAGTCCTCTATCTCAACTTCAGATGGACCAGCCTTCTTCAAGACCATCAGAAACTCCAGATCTATCAGTTTTTCAGACCAAGTAAAAAGAGTTCGACGTTCGTCTAACTCAGCTCGACGAAGGAAGTTCTGCGCTCGACGATCGTGAGACAATTCGCAGTGCTGAGCTCGACGAACTTTGTTCTTTGCTTGACGAACACCGGGATTCTACCTCAAGCTTATCATGACTACTTCAGAATTTCTCTAAGTCCAGCTTCATGCTTCGGTCGACGAATTATATTCTGAGCTCGACGAACTTGGACCTCAAGTTCACAGCTTGTCAGGTCGACGAATGCTGATCTCTACTCGACGATTTTTGTACTCAGAGAATCTGTGTCGACACTTAGGGTTTGAGTCGATACCAGACGATTTGTGTCGACACCAGGATTTCAGTCGACATCAGCTTATGTCGACACCAGAGGATTTGTGTCGACACCAGGATCAATCTGTCGACACCACTTTGTGTCGACACCAAGATCTGTTGACACCATTGTGTGTCGACACAGCATTTCACCGGATGCAGAGTATTTCATCCAAGTCCAGAACTTTTCTCAGCTCAACGAATTTTATTCTCAGCTCGATGAATTTGGTTCTCTGCTCAATGAATAATGGTTGTCTGATATTGAAGGTTGTCTGTTCAACGAATGAAGACTGTCAGCTCGACTAACTCAGCTCAGCTCGATGAACTCACCTCAGCTCGACGAACTCAAGCTCAACTCGACAAACTCAAACTCAGTTCGACGAATTCAGTTCTTCGGTCGACGATTCCAGACTAGGTCTTCTTCCATTCCCGTCTCATTCCATGGCGCTGATTCCTGGACAATTAATGGCAATTCTTCATAGAATACTACCGTTAGGATGCGTAGTTAATCCTGGATTATTACATGCCATTTTCCCATGGAAACAGTTGGGAAATAATTAATTGCTGCTTCCTTTCCAGGCCGTCTGCCATTACTGCTCGATATTCAAATTCGAATGTGTTCTTATGAGATAAAGATAAAGATACAAAAAGAAGGAGTAATACAGAGATAAACAACAACATCAAAAAAAAGGCAGACAGTGATTCAGACAACACAAGAAAAAGAACTCATTCTTGGCCCAGAGAGAAATTGATCTAGAAGAAGAAGAAGAACACTACATCAATATCAAGAGTCTTCTTCATCTGCTTTTACTCAGGATAACTTCAAAGACAATACATTCATATTCATTACAAGAAGCTCCTGAAGACCTTCTCTGGACCTGGAATTCTAGGTCTTTGAAGACCTATCACCCTGAAGCAGTGCTCCAGCATTCTTCCTGATCCATTCTACATCTCAGGGGGAGCAAAGCTGCTAAACAACATTCCACAAGTCTTCTCATTTGACTTGAGAAAGAGAAGACCTCATCACCCTCTCACTTCAACTCTGTACGGGGTTTTAATTCCCTTCAAAATTATTATGGTTGCAAGTCTCCCTCCAAAGGACTTGAGGGTTTGGTTTTTGGGAACCTGATCAAAACCCCATTGGTGCCAGGACACCTGATCAACCCCTTCCTGTAGTGGATTCCTACCAGGGTGGTAGAAGAGTGGACTACCCAGATTTGGGGAACCACTATAAAATTCTTGTGTCGTCTGGTTGCTTTCTTTTTCCTTTTGTTTTATGGCCTTGCTCTGTGAATGTGTTGTGATTAGTCCATTACTGCTTCTTTTGGTTTATAGTATTTGCTTCCCTACACACACACACCTAAAATACAACATCAGTTGTAAAAGTTTTAAAAATTCACCATATACTCTATTCACCCCCCTCTAGAGTATATCAGATCTAGCTGCACTTTCAGACACTATCTGTATGACGTCCAGTGCGACATTTACTCCGATCACAAGAACTTGAGGTATGTGGACAAGCAGAAAGAGGTGAACATCAGGAAGAGATGATGGTGGAGTTTCTAGCAGATTACTAGTACAGATGCACTACCACCCAGGGAAGGCGAATGTGGTGGCAGATGCGCTAAGCTGGAAGGCCGCAAACCCTGGAGCAGGAATGCAGTTGATTGCCTTGGAGTTGGTCAAGATGTTAGAAAAGATGCAGGTATCCTTGGTGTCCGAGGATCACCCTGAGCTGTACCGGGAGTACCTAGCGTCATTGATTGCTCTAGATGACATTCGAGACCGAGTCAGATATAGGCAGAGGCAGGATGCCCAGCTAGAGCAATATTCCAGGCCTTAGAAGCAGGCACTACTGGGGATTACTCGCCGAGGGATGGTCTAGTGTATTTCAGAGGACGGATTTACATACCAGAGGGAGGCCAGGTCTGAGAAGATATCATGACGGAGGCTCATTGCAGTCGGTATTTAGTACACCCGGGAGTTACGAAGATGACTGTGGACCTGAAGAAGACCATGTACTTCCCAGGCATGAATAAGGATATCACCTACTTCGTGACCCACTGCGAGGCATGACTGCTGGTGAAGGCAGAGTGCAGAAACCCCGCAGGATTGTTGCAGCCACTCTTAGTGCCTGAGTGGAAGTTCGATGATATCGCAATGGACTTTATAAATGGGCTTCCCCTATCGCGGACGGGAAACAATTCGATTTGGGTGATTGTCGATCGGCTGACGAAGGTAGCCAGATTTATCCCGCTCAGAAAGGATGACTCGGTTGGTGTGCTGGTTCGGAAATTCGTGGAGCATTTCGTCCGTTATGATGGCGTACCCAGGACAATTGTATCACATCGGGATGGACGGTTTACGTCCAGGGAGTGGAGATCGGTGCAGACTTACTTGAGCACGCAGCTGACATTCAGTACAGCTTTTCATCCCCAGACTGATGGGCAGACGGAACGCACCAATCGTACTCTGGAAGATCTACTATGACTTTGCATATTGGATCGTGGTGAGCATTGGGAGAAGCTGTTGCCACTGATCGAGTTCTCATATAATAACAGCTACCAGTCCAGCATAAGGATGGCTCCTTATGAGGCCCTATACGGACGGAGGTATAGGACTCCGCTGTCATGGATACAGGACGATGATCCGAAGGCTTTAGGTTCAAAATTTGTCAAGGACACCGAGGCTCGGGTAAGATTGATACGAGACAGGATGCTAGAGGCACAAAGCCGACATGCTAAGTATTACAATGCTCGACATCGTCAGGTGGAGTTCCGGTTGGGGGACCAGGTGTTCTTGAAGATCGAACCAATGCATGGGGTTTCACGGGTACACAGTCGGAAGAAGAAGCTCAGCCCAAGATATATGAGGCCTTATAGGATCCGGGAGCGGATCGGTCCCTTGGCATACAGGCTGAAGCTGCCACCGGAGCTGGCGAGTCTGTACGATGTGTTCCATGTATCCTCTCTTAGGAGGTCTCTACTACGCCCGAAGAAGCAGATTACGGCCACGTACGGGATGGTTGCATCTGATCGGTCAGTTCATCTGGAACCAGTCCTGATTGACGACAAGGGGATACGAGTCTTGCACCGCAAGAAGGTTCTATTGGTCAAGGTCCTATGGAGAAATCATGGGTGAGAGGAGCACAGATGGGAGCCTCCGGACTTGATGCAACAGAGATACCCAGAGCTCTTCAGTAAGGTACTACTCACAACCTCTCGGGATGTTATAATTTACCTTTCATATTTGAAACCTCGTAGACCTAACTAGAATTTCGAGGACAAAATTTTTTTATATATATTGGGATTTGTAACATCACTCAAACAACTAGACCCCTAGGAGTGGTTTTGTCATGACTAGGTCATGACAAAACCCTAGGAAGCCTAAGAGGGCCAAGTGAACTTAGGAATGTAGGTGAGACCACTATGGTCTGCAAATAGTAAATTTCTAAACTCTATATTAAGATGACCATGGGGCTTCATCATGACTTCAAGACCTCACCATGATCTCATCAACCTATTGTAAGGTCCATTAGAGCCCTAAGGGTCCATTGAAGTCGACCTAGGGTAGCCAAGTTGACCTAGAACCACTCTAGGCCTAAATTGAGCAAGATGCCCTAACTAAGGACAGTGTGCCCTAGTAAAGCCCAACTAACCCTACCAGGGCCTTCCTAGACATTAACGGGTTCAATGGGTCACTAAGGACCCATGGAGGGCAGTCAAAGTGGTTAAGTTGACCAAAGTCAACTCTAACCCTAAATGGGTCAACCTGACCTACATAGGGTCAACTGACCTTCCCTTAGCCAAGTGGATCCCACTCATGTCCTCCTAACCCTATAGTAAGGTCAATGGGTCACCGAGGACTCATTGGGGTCAATCCAAGAGGTTAAGTTGACCAAAGTCAACTCTAACCCTAAATGGGTCAAACTGACCTACAATGGGTCAAATTGACTTGCACAGGGCCAATTGAAGTTCCCTTAGCCAAGTGGACCCCACACATACCTTCCTAACTCTAATGAGAGGCCAATGGGTCACCAAGGACCCATTGGGGTCAACCAAAAAGGCTAAGTTGACCCAAGTCAACTCTAGTCCTAGAGTGGTCAAAGTGCCCTATTTAAGGGTCAAGTGACCTCCAAAGTGCCAAGTCAACTCCACCTAGACTTTAGGGTAGGCCAATGGGTCACCAAGGACCCATTAGGGGCAACCTCAAAGACCAAATTGACCAAGGTCAAACATAGTCAAGGTTTAGGTCAAGCTAGCCCAAATGGGCTAACTCTAGCTCAAGCCAAATTCACTTGGGCTAACCTTGTTTTGGTGGATGAAATGAACATATGGGCTGCCATTGGGTTAGGTAGGAGTCAAATTTCAGGTTTGGTGAGTAGGAGAGAGAAAAAATCTTCAAATGGATGAGAGATAAAGAGAAGGGAATAATGGGGGAAGACTTTGTGGCTCATCCTTCCCCTTCCCCAACCCCCCATTCAATTCACTAGGACAAGGGGAGTGCAACCCGCTGGTCCTTGACTGGTTTGAGCCTGGCTTCATCCCCCACCTACCATGGTCAAAACTTTTGACTAAGGACCAATAATGGCAATGCAGCCTACAACCACCTAACACCCCAACTCTCCTTCTTAAAAGCATCACTGGACTCTAGGGATTGAGTTCCACCCATTACCTGAAGGAGCCAAGGAGTTTCACTGTGCTGTTGCAGAAATTCGACCACCACCACCACCACCATGACGATCCGACGATCGACAAGTCTACAACCACCCACACAGGTCCTCCTCTACTCCTTTTTCTATGGATAGATCTTAGGAATCTTTTAGGATGATAATCGGGCTCAAATGAGCCAGATCGGGTGAGGCGTTTTCCTGGTTTTCTAAAAAAATGGGTCGGGTTCGCCGAAAACCACCCCTCCGGCGGCCGTGTCGCCGCCCGGCGATAGCCCCCACCTTAACGAAGGTGGTGGCGGTGGTGGCCGGCCAGGGAGGTGGTCGGGTGGCCGGGAAATGGGATTGGAATAAGCTCCATGTCGGGCTGATCCCAGCCCTTGGCTGGAGGAAGAAGATGACCAGGAGCCCCACGATTTTGCTTTAAGATCCGTGCTGGATCTGATTTTTTTTAAATCCTATTATTTCAATTTCTATCATGTTTACTGGTCAGTTTTATAATAAATATTAAAAATACTTGGGTGCCGTTTCAGAAAAAGGTTGTAAACATCAAAATTGTAGATCTATGAGTCTACGTTAATTTAAAATTGGTTTCAACCAATTTGGGTAAGTGGTTTGACCACAACACTTATTTTGGTGACCACTATACCTAGGCTAGACCAGAGACTATTTTGAGTGCCTCCAACAATCCATCGATCCCAATGACCTGAAATTCTGGATTAGGATCATTATTTCCTATACCTAGATCATATCCAAAATTGGGAATTTTTGGAAAACATTTTCCTAAAGTATTTGTAGGAATTTAATAATCCATGTAGGAATTATTTAATGGACCAAATGAACTCCAAACTCACCCAAATTTTGGTGAGTGGTGCTTGGGGTCATTATAAGGCTCTGGTTAAAATTTCATCTCATTTGGAGAAGGTTTTCATTGAAATCATGCAAACCCTAGCCTTGTCATAAGGGTATTTTGGTCAAAAAGTACACTTTGGGTTTTGAGTGGCCAAATCACCTCAACAGAGGTTGTAATTGGGGACACTGGCTTGGCATGGCTTTTAGCACCACCACATGGAAGATGGGCTAGATTGGAATAGATTTTTCCTAAGATCTAAGACCAAACCATAAGGAAGGGCTTTTGTGCCTTGTGAAGGGCATGAGTCCAAAAGACCTTCAATGAACTTGAAATTTGGTAGGGAGGGTGCTAGGATAGCTAAAGCCCCCTGGTATAAATCTTAGGGGATTTGGGAAAGGGTAGGCCCCACAAAATCCTCACCCTAGTTTAGGGCACAAACATTGTAGTGCTAAAATAGGTTAGTAAAACTCCTTAAACAATAATGAAATTTGGGTAGTATGGTATTAAGGATAGATTGAACCTCTGGTAATTTAATTGGGAATTTTGGATAAATAATCTTAGCACTTCCTTTGTAACTCATGAGATTGACCTAATTAATTATTTGGTCATTATGATCCTACTGCCCAATGGATGGTCATGAAAATTTGGAAGAGGGAGTTTTAGACCTTATTGCTCATGTATGAATTTTGTTAGAAGTTTTGAATGCAAATTTGCAGTACTTACTTCACGAGCTCATTAACTTGGAAAATTGCTCAATAATTTACTTAGAGCTCATTACTTGCTAATAAATGATGAAACTTGACCTAGAGCATTTATATGTCCTTACAATCATTTTTTAATTTTCTCTGAAGTTTTGGAGGTATACTTGGTGTACTTATCGCTAAAAGTGATTTATTGTGGAATATATATAAAATTAGCATTAGGGGCTTAGACCTTGCTGCAAAATTGGGAGACTTTGGATTTTAAGTTTAAAATTCATATTGTATTTATAATAAATTTGTGGAATATTTGCTTGTCTGAAATTAGTACTTCATGTTCAAACTTGGCGATGGAGGCGACGGCCCTCAACATGACGGTGGAGGCGACGGCCCTCAACATGACGACGATGGTACTGGCACGCTTACGGATGATGGTATCTCTCCGATCAAAGACGCGCGTCGCCGCGACAAACAATTTGATAAATGCCATCGCCGCTACAATCTCCGCCCGCGGCGCCATAATAATTAATTAATACTTATAAATATTCTCTTATAAGTATTAATTAAATATTTGCATGTTTTGTTTAATTGCACTTTTGTTGGGACAATATTTAATCTTTGTTATTGGGCTGCATGTAGCCGTTTCATTTTGTAAGCCTATAAATAGGCAATTATATGGGATAATCATTCATTGAATGAAAATTTGAAATTTGAACTCCTAAAATTGGAATTCCCTCCTTCTTCTCTCTTTCCTTCTCTCTTCCTAGCCAAAAGAGGCATCCCCCCTCTCAAATTTTCGCCCCCCTCCTCTCTTCATTGTACCTTCTTCTTCCCTCTTGTTACCCCGCAACCTCCATGATTTCCCTCAACCCTCTCTCTACTAGTCGGCCATCATTGGAGGAGAAGATCCGATTGAGACAACTAAAGGCTTGGGTGATCTTCTACGGCGCAAAGCGGAGAAGACGAGCGAGTTTCTTCAGTCTATTGGAGCACCTTCCGTGGAGTACAAAGGAGAGCGATCATTTCTCGTGGATCCAACATCTCGGATCTATTTTTCCGAGAGGGGTAACGAAACTTCTACTCAAGAGTTTTTCTTTTCTTAGATCGTTTTTGTGGTGGACGATTTTAACGTGATTTTTCGAAACGAATAAAATTTCGCGGAGTTTTCTTTGATAGATCTGTGGTTTTCGTTTAACTTTCCGAATACTATCGAGAGGATTGACGATCCTCGTTATTTCTTGTTGGGGAAAGATCAACCGTTTGCGAATCGGGATATTTTTTGTAGATCTTTCTTTGGTACAACATCGCTCGAGCGGACGCGAACATTCGTCCTTTATTTAGCTTGATCGGATCTCGGCCTTTAGCCGTGGTTTGATCTCCAAGCGGGTTGGCTATCCGTACGTTAGCGCGAAAGATAAATAAAAAATAATATTGTGCTGCTGCGTTTCGTTGTTGTGCGGAAAAGAGAGCGTGTGAGCGTGGCGAACGTAATCCTACGTCATCCGTGTAGGCTCTTAGGACGGTGCTACATCAACTTTGGTATCAGAAGGAGGTTCACGTCAGTTTACTAATTGACACCCCCCCCCTCTTTTTGGGCATGTTAACACGCACTCACTCGTTGCATGGTATTTCATAAAAAAATCTATTTTTAAGTTTTTGGTCTGCAAATAGCGGCCTAAAATTTTCTTAATTTTTCTCAAAATCAAAAATTTTTTTTTTTGGAAATTCTCTATCTTATTTTTAATAATAAATCCAAAAAAAATTATTTTTCCTTAACTCATTATTTTTATTAAGTTATTTTAAAATTTAATAGTTGGTTTGCAAATAGCGGCCTATATTTTTATATTTTAAGTAAAATTCAAAAAAAAAAAATTTTTAATAATCCTCATATTTTTTCCAGCAAGAAAATCTATTTTATATAATTATAACCTTAGTGGATAAGCGGGAACAATTACATCTTTGAAAATTAAATAGGGTCTGGTTATTTAGTCATTGCATGTGCACTAGTTCTGGGTGAGTTTTCTCTCCGGTTCTCACTAAATGGCATATGACATATATGCTACCTAGTTACACTATTCCTATGCTAAGGACATGACTAAACACACCCCTAGGGCACACCACATTTATCCTACTTATGACGGTTTAGAGTATCCCCAAAATGTAGAGACTGGCTTAAGGGATTAGAACAATATTTTAATTGTCACTTATGGGATGACTACGAGAAGGTTAGATTTGCCCGAGAGCGATTAGTAGGTCGAGCCCGATAATTTTGGTTAAACGAAGAGCGTCGTGTTGGTAGTTATCATTATGCTTGGCCGCACATGCGTAGCCTCCTCTCGGATCAATTTGATCCTGCCTACCTGCGCATTAATAGCACCACACCCGTTAGTAAGAATAGTTATGACACCAGACCCATATCTGCTTATAGGAGTGACCCTATGCCTCAGGATAGATCCTATCCCCAGAGAGGTAGTAATACCCAAAGTTTGCCAAGGCCCACCTATAGGGAACATAAGCCATTTAGACCCCAAAATTTAAACTCGAAAGAGGTTACTATTAGGGTGCTTGTTTCTTTAGCCTTGACATCTAGGCCCTCTGGTATAGTGACTAATACCTTTGAGGATTCTTATGTGGATATAGAATCTCTGGATGATGAAGTTAATCAGCCAGGTGAGAGTCTTCCTTCACTCACGATAGTGCCTGACTCTCTTGTTGAACCTGAGGATGTGAATAGGACTAAGCCCGTCACTGAGGACGAGGCAATTCTCGCTGACACTTTTAGTGACGTTGAGGAGATTGGTTACCCTAGTGACCTGGACGAGGATTTCTCCCCTGAGGAATCATCTCCACCCCCTTCGACGATATTTTAGTCAGGGAGTCGTCTGATGACCCTGAGTCAGAAGACGTTCCGGCTGAGTCGGTAGAGTCATCCAATGTTGAAAGCTTACCTGTTACTAAATTAGGTGATGACTTGCTAGGACCCGGTATTATTATGGTTGACCCAGAATTAATGGATGTTTCAACGGTATTGGAAGAGTCACCTTGGGATGGTTGTTCAATTTCGGATAATCTTATTGTGATACATCTGGGAGTTAGTTCATTTACGGTATCAACGCCGCTTAAAAGTCAAGTTAATTTTGATACTCCCCGGGATTCGATTTGTCCATCCGTTTATTTTGATTGTGACGACGCACCCACTTCATGGGAAGAGTTGGTTAACGAAGGATGTGTCATTTTGTAAAATTTACACTGCGGGAAAAAATTATCTTTGGATGACGGTAGCCCTGAGGGCCAGAAAGACATTTCGTTGATGATAGCTCCTTTACCTGGGGCCCAAAACTGTTTAGAAATTTTGTCGGATACGATTTTGCCTACCTATGATACGATCACTAATTCTAAATTAAATGAAGTATCGAATGAGTTGGAAGACTTGTCGGCTGAGTTTTCAGTGAGGACAAATCCACTGTTTAATTTTTCCTATGATTTTAACGGCCTGCAACCGGAGGCTTGTTATTGGACGAGTAATCCGTGTTTTGACGTTGAGTGTGACTTAACTTCCCCTACAGAATCAACCATGTCGACTCTCCCTCCAGTTCATTTAACTCGAGTAGATGATTTGTTAGGACACGAGCTAGTCATTCCTAGCACTTTATATTTGGAGAAGTTTATTATTACCGCCTCCCCATTAGGCTTACTTAGATGGATGTGGGTAAACGTAGTTGGTGACGAGCGTTTTCTGCTGGCTATTCATTACGAAATTTTTAAATCAAAATTTAATTACAAATTTAAAACGAAAATGTTAGACTCCACTGAAATAATTTTTGAATTTAAAGAACCTGTGCCACCTGACATAGTTCCGTTATTTTCTACTATTAATTCTAGTCATGTTGCACATGAGTTCACCCCACACGGTACAAAACTCATGTTGCTTATGGGTACAAAACTCATGTTTTCGTCGGTCTATAATCCCCAAATGGATGGGCAAATGGAAGTGGTCAATCGAAGCTTGGGCGGATTACTTTGTTGCTTAGTGGGAGATCATAAAGGTACATGAGACCTTATCCTTACTCATGCTCAATTAGCTTACAATAATTCAAAGAATAGGTCCACCGGTTTGTCTCCGAATGAGGTCGTGCATGGTTATAAGGCCCCCGTACCTCTTGACTTGGTCCCGTTACCACCATCTTTTAAATCTAGTCATTTTACCCAGGATTTCGCCTCGCACGTCCACAATCTCCATAAGCACATTAGCGAGCAATTAGCTAAACAATATGCTATTTATCAATCGAACGCTAACATACATCGGCGAGCGGTCTCCGTGAATATTAGTGATTTGGTAATGGTTCGTCTCACCCCTGAACGGATGCCTTCGGGCACTATAAAGAAATTGATGAATAGGAGAGCCGGTCCTTTTCGAGTGTTAAAGAAGTTGGGCGAAAATGCATATTTATTACAGATACCCGCTGATTGGGGAATTTCCCCTGTTTTTAATATTTCGGATTTAACGCTTTATGTCGCTCCACCACCTGAACTTTCTGTCTCGCCATTTAATATTTCCACTAAATCTTCTAATGGGGTGAGTGTGAGATTGTTCCTGGATCGCTCTCTCCTGTAGACTCTACGGGAGGTAAGCCTCTTAATGATGATGAAACTTGTTTTTCTTCTTTGCCTAACGCATTTCCAAGGTTCCCCCGGACCGCTTTCTTTCCTGACAGGATATTGCAGGATGCTGTGTTTCTAACTCCTGACGGTGACGTTCACAGGTTCTTGATTCGGTGGCGTGGTCGTCCTACTTCGGATGACTCTTGACTCTCTGCTTCGGAAGTGGATCTACTTGATGCGGAACTTCTACGCCGTTATGTTCCTGCACACTCATCGGTGATGAGTACTTTCGAGCGGGGGAGGATTGATGGAGGCGATGACCCTCAACATGACGATGGAGGCGATGACCCTCAACATGATGACGATGGTACTGGCACGCTTACGGATGATGGTACCTCTCCGATCAAAGACGCGCGTCGCCGCGACAAACAATTTGATAAACGTCATCGCCGCTACAATCTCCGCCAGCGGCGCCATAATAATTAATTAATACTTATAAATATTCTCTTATAAGTATTAATTAAATATTTGCATGTTTTGTTTAATTGCACTTTTGTTGGGACAATATTTAATCTTTGTTATTGGGCTGCATGTAGCTGTTTCATTTTGTAAGCCTATAAATAGGCAATTATATGGGATAATCATTCATTGAATGAAAATTTGAAATTTGAACTCCTAAAATTGGAATTCCCTCCTTCTTCTCTCTTTCCTTCTCTCTTCCGAGCCAAAAGAGGCATCCCCCCTCTCAAATTTTCACCCCCCTCCTTCTCTCTTCATTCTACCTTCTTCCCTTTTGTTACCCCGCAACCTCCACGATTTCCCTCAACCCTCTCTCTACTAGTCGGCCATCATTGGAGGAGAAGATCTGATTGAGACAACTAAAGGCTTGGGTGATCTTCTACTGCGCATAGCGGAGAAGACGAGCGAGTTTCTTCAGTCTATTGGAGCACCTTCCGTGGAGTACAAAGGAGAGCGATCATTTCTAGTGGATCCAACTTCTCAGATATATTTTTCCGAGAGGGGTAACGAAACTTCTACTCAAGAGTTTTACTTTTCTTAGATCATTTTTGTGGTGGATAATTTTAGCGTGATTTTTCGAAACGAATAAAATTTTGCGGAGTTTTCTTTGATAGATCTGTGGTTTTCGTTTGACTTTCCGAATACTATCGAGAGGATTGGCGATCCTCGTTATTTCTTGTTGGGGGAAAGATCAACCTTTTGCGAATCGGGATTTTCTTGATAGATCTTTCTTTGGTACAACATCGCTCGAGCGGACGCGAACATTCGTCCTTTATTTTGCTTGATCGGATCTCGGCCTTTAGCCGTGGTTTGATCTCCAAGCGGGTTGGCTATCCGTACGTTAGCGCGAAAGATAAATAAAAAAATAATATTGTGCTGCTGCGTTTCATTGTTGTGCGAAAAAGAGAGCGTGTGAGCATGGAGAACGTAATCCTACGTCATCCGTGTAGGCTCTTAGTACGGTGCTACATCACTTGGGATTTTTGGATGACTAGAATAATTAAATAAAATATAAGATAAATAGGGAAAATTATGAAATTCTAGTGTTAAGCTAAAAAGGTCATGAAAGCCTTCTAATAATTATTATAGGGGTACTGGATGAATATTTTGAGTACCTCGCATGTTACACATCATATAGCTTAAGTGGTCTGCATTTAGTAAAACTGCAGAAATTAAGTTGGAGTATGATTTTGGGCACATGAGTTGGGGTTAGTTGTTTGCTGGGTTGGATGAATAGAAATGAGTTCATCATTGGAAGATGGGATGAGTAGAGTGTTGAATTGGCTAGTGTTAAGTGTACTCGGGGTCGACGAAACATCGTCTTCCCCGTAGGAGAGGAAGTGTCAAATACAGTAGGGTTATATCCAGTATAATATTTAAGGGGTGGGAGATGGGTAGCAGCCAATAAAAGTAAGTGCTTTGCGAAAGGGAGCTATGGGCGTAATCCCATCGTAGCTCCTAGTTCCCTCGAGAGCTCTTCACGGGGAATACCTTGGGCAGTCCTGGGCTAAACCTAAATTGTAGGCAAAACTGGAATGCAAGAGTAACTAGTAAATCTAGCGTTTCACCTTCACACACCTCGATGCCTCAGGGAGATAGGTTGGGACATTCAGGCAGTAGGCCCAGTAGTTTTGGTGATGGGCAGGTTAGCCCGGCGAGCTTTGGCTCAGTTATGGTTTGTGATGGGCAGGTTGGCCCGGCGAGCTTTGGCTCTGTTGTAGTTTATGACGGACGGGATGGTCCGAGAAGCTTTGGCTCAGTAGCTGATACATAAGGTTGCATGTGCATAAGAATAAGGTGATGGGTCTTCGATATTGGTGAGTCGATGCACCGACGCCAATATGTTGACTCGACAAGTGTGGTTTATCACTTGGCCAATTAAGTCCGGTGCACCAGCCGACAAGAGTACGCAGGAGCTCCGGTTATTGCACCAGCATTGAGGCGTACGATAGGTCTGACTGGTAGTGTAATTAACAGTTTAGAGGTGGGCGAGGCCCAACCCACCGCTTCCGTTTGCCACTACGGAGGTATCCCGGGAGGTTCGGCTCCAGAAAGGGGGAACTAAAGGTCTGTGTACACAGAGTCGAGTGGGTGAGTTGCACTTGCATGTTCACATCATGGCATAATTTTATTTCATAGCATAATCATTGCATATAACCCGACACCTATTGTACAAGTGGTATGGGACGCTTTATACAATAGGCCCTGCAAAATGACCCCCTTGGTTTATAAGTTCGTGCGAGCGTGCTTATAAGTTAAGGTTTTTATTTAGTATTATATCTATTGCTTGCTGGAAAACTGACACCCTATCATATAAATCGGTATGGGACTTTTTATACGATAGGAACCCTGCAAAAGATCCCTTGGCTTATGTGTTTTCATATAAGTTAAGGTTACTTTCTTGTTCAGTTTTTCATACCTTATTTACTGCCATATATACTATAGAACTGCTAGATTAGTTCTGCCGCCATCTGCTTAATTGTTATTCTCCACCTTCATGTCCTCTCCTTTCCTTCTCCCCGCTCGGTGCCTAGTAGCCATGGGGGAAGGGGCGGGGGATGATAGGACTTAGTCTTTTAGACTAACGATTTTTGAACCACATCATTTTAAGGGACCGTGGAGCCCAGCATAGAGGAGCAGCCCCGGAGGTCAGCATGCTTGGAGATGGGACAGTCTAGTACTGGAGTTCAGATGGCAGGGACTGTGAGTCCTATTCGCTACTAGTTATTTTAGTTTTGCTTTCGCGATGAGAGATTTGTAGTGAGGTATTACTGGGCATGAGCCCAGGATTTTAGTATTTCATTGCATCTGTGGACACTCCCATCGTGGAGTTTATTTACTATTTATGTGATTTCTGTGGACTTGCCTTTATTATTTTGCTACCATTGTGATCGATTTGGCCGGTAGGATCGGCATTTTATAGTGATGACCTTCCGGGGAGTGAAGGTGTCACCGTAAAGCGGCGGTTCTGGGCCTAAGACCCCGGTGTTTCAAAGAAAAAAAAGGGGGGTCTTACATGCGTGGCAAGGTTTGGAAAACACTGTAATATGAGTAAACAATTATAAGGCCTTAAGGCCATTGTACTTGTGTATTGTAAGTTCATTCTTATGGGGTTTTGTAGTGGACATTCATGCTTATGTTGGGTTCTTTGTTTTGTAACCTTTTAAATTGCTTCCGCTAGAATGACTCTGTGTAGGATGTTGGTTATTAGTTGGAATGTTTCCATTGAGTAACCTTCCGGTCTGTCTGTCGTATATGTCGTCAGGCCCTGGCCGGACCTAATGCTATATGCTATACGATGGATAGGGGGTTGTTAGAGGTTGAACCTAAAGACTTAGCCTAGACTCTAGGACTCAAAACACATGACCCTGGCTATACATTATTGGTCAGACATCCTAGTTAGTGAACCTAGACCAAATCCAACTAGGGATCCAACAAACTACAAGTACACTTTTTCCTCTAGATATGGCCTTAGAAAAATTATGTCAGGTGCATGTCATCAAAATAACATTAAGTACTGAGATTTATAATTTTCCAGAGAGGTTTTCACCCCCCAAAAAATTATTGATTAATTATCCTCAATAGTAGAGTAAAGAAGGAAGTACCAAAATTATTCATCCAAAAATCATGAAAAAATAACCACAACTTTAAAATGACCATAAAAGACTTCTGACCAAAAATAACAATTTCATAAGATCATTTGGTCATATAAATAAAACATTTAAAACAAATCATTAATTAGTGACTTGTGAAGTAACCACAAAGACTATAGGCAAATTTTTTCCACAAATTCCCATTTTTGTATATGTTTTAGGTATAGATAAAAGTGGCACATTTAAAATTTCAAGTCATTTAGACAAGTGGTTTAGTTGGGGCACTCAATTTAATCTCTGACTAGCCCTATGTATAGTCTGTACCATTTTGAGTGATGTGGTCAGACCATTCACCCAAATTGGTTGAAATCAATTTTATAATAAAGTGGACTTCAAGGGCTACAACGTTCATGTAAATCATTTTCACTTTAGAGGGATCTAAGTATTTTTAATAAATTAATATAACCATTACATATTTGAATACCAGAAAATGAAATAAAAGGAATTAATATATTAACTCGACACGAATCTTAAAGCAAAACTGACGGGATCAGCTCATCTTCCTCCTTGAGCCAACAGTCCCGATTGTCTCATCCTGGAAATTTTTGTAAGTGATTTCCTGGCCACCTGAGCGCCTCCTCGACCAGCCAATGCCACAACCACCTTCGTTGAGGTTGTGGCCGACGAAAGGCGGTGGTAGGCCTGCCGGAGGTGGCCGGAATCGGGATTTAGGCTTGTATAAAAAAGCTTGAAAAAAACCAAGATTTTGGCCACCCAGACCTAGGACCAATTGGCCCCAAAACTTACATCCAATAGGCTGAGATCTGTTGGGTACATTGGTCAAATGTACCTGATTTGAAGAAGCCTCACCTAACTCAATGATATGCATCATAATGTATTTGATGTTTGTTTGAGTTACTTGTGCAGGTTAGGTATTCACTAGACTGAAGCTAAAAGTTTCTAAGTCCATGTGTCGACACCCAGAGGAAAAGTGTCGACACTTGAGAAAGCTTGTGTCGACACCCAGACAAGCAGTGTCGACACTTGGAGTCATTGTGTCGACACCTGGAATGAAGAGTCAACACCTGACAGAAAGTGTCGACACTTGGAGCTGTGTCGACACTCAGTAAAGAAGTATGCAGAAAAGCTGTGTCGACACTTAGCAGAAGTGTCGACACCTAGAAGAGCTGTGTCTACACCAGAAAGTGTCGACACTTGGAGCTGTGTCGACACTCAGCAAAAGTCTGCAGAGTCTAAGTAAAAGTGTCGACACTCAACACAATGTGTCGACACTATGCTGAAGAGTCAGTATTTGAAGTAAGTGTCGACACTCAACACAATGTGTCGACACTATGCTGAAGAGTCAGTATTTGAAGTAAGTGTCGACACTCAACACAATGTGTCGACACTATGCAGAAGAGTCAGCATTTGAGGAATGTGTCGACACTCAGCACAATGTGTCGACACACAACCAGGAGAGTCAACACTTGAAGAAAGTGTCGACACTCAGCACAATGTGTCGACACTTAGTTGAAGACTCTACACTTGAAGAAAGTGTCGACACAAGGAGCTGTGTCGACACTTAGCAAAGAACAGAAAAGTTACAAAATATTCTAAGTACAAGTGTCGACACTAAAGGAATGTGTCGACACTCAGCTGAAGAATACAGTTAAAGAATGAAGAACAAGACTTGTGTCGACACTCAATTTCAGTGTCGACACATGCAGAAGAATCTGTGTCGAGACATACAAGGAATTGTGTCAACACCTTGTAGACTTGTGTCGACACTTACACAACATGTGTCGACACTTAGTCTATAAGTGTCGACACTTAAGAATAGAAAGTCTCGACACTATCTGACAGTTAGAGAATTTCAAGAAGTGACTGGTTGACATGACAGCTGCCGATCCAGCCGGTCTACAGCAACTGTCAGAGAAATCAGAAGTCTGTTATAAACCGGACCAGCCGGTTACCATGAAGGAAGCCTATAAATAGGCACCCATAGTTTACAGAATCTGATTGATAGAAGGATTGTTGTTGTTACAACTTGTGAGAATATTCAAAGTGGTTGATCAGATTAAATCAAGAAGTAATACATAGAGGATCAACACAAGAAGATCTGACAGTCCAACTGCAGATCTAAGAAGTTGGAGAGAGAGAGCTCCAATCAAGAATTCAGTCTTTGGAACTAAGGCTGAGAAGAAGGATTCAGAAACATCTGGATCTCAAGAAGCAGAGGTCAAGGAACAACTGCAGAAGATTCAGACTAATTCAGTTCTAACTCAAGAAGCTTTGAAGGAAGCTAAGTCAGTTTGGATCTAACTGAGTTCTTCCAAGAACTCTTCAAGAAACTCTCAACTCCTCTCTTATTTTCTGAGTTGTAGAGTTAGCAATTGTATTTCTACTTTAACTTGTAGGATCCATTGGATCTGAGAGAATTGTAAGCCTATATTATAAAGGCTGAGGGTAGGGCTTGATTGCCTGAGTGTAGGAGTTGAAGAACTCTGAGTGTAGGCCTTAATTGGCTGAGTGTAGGCCTGGGTGGCTGAGAGTAGGCCTTGGTGGCTGAGTGTAAGGCTTTGGGCCTGAGGTGTAGGAACCTAGTTGGGTTCTGAGCTAGTGGAGAAGTTTGGCCGAATCTAGTACACTGCTAGATAGGCGAAGGGGGAAAGTGGATGTACCCAAAGATTGGGGAACCACTATAAAATCTTGTGTATTCTGTGCTGTGATTGTGCTGTGTTGTGAATTGCTGTGTTTGCTGTGAGAACTTATTCAGAAATCTGTGTTATAAACTGTTGTGCTGCCAACAAAGTTTTAAAAAGGTTTTGGTCACCTATTCACCCCCCCCCCCTCTAGGTGTTTAGGTACCATATCTTTCAAGTGGTATCAGAGCCAGGTTCCTCAAAAAGGACTAACTGTCTGAGGAGATCCAGTTTGGCAGATTTAGGATAAGTCAGAACACAGTTTCAAGAAAATCAAGAAACATGGGTTCTTCAGAGAATCACAAGGAATTGGGTTCAATGAAACTGCCCATATGCAGAAAAGAGATTTTTGGAATCTGGAAAGAAAGGGTAAGGCTGTTCATGGAGGCCTCTGACCCTAGAATCTACATCACAGTCAAAGAGGGGCCCTATGTGCCCATGAAGATCTCAGTATTGGATACAAATCAGAGGACTCCAAAGGATTTCTCTGAGATGACCAAGGATGAAATTGTCCTAGCCACTATGGAAAAAAGGGCACAAAACATAATAGTAAGTGCCATTGATGATGCCACCTTCCAGAACTTAATTCACTGTAAGACAGCAAAAGAGATGTGGGACACTCTTATAGTCTATATGGAAGGTTCTGAAGAAGTAAGGCAAGATAGAAAGTCCTTGCTTAATCAAGAGTATGAGAGCTTTAGGCAAGGAAGAGGAGATAGCATCACTGAATGCTACAAAAAGTTCTATAGAATTGTTAATGAACTCATGTCCTATGGAAGAGAGTTCACTAACTATGAATTGAATGATAAGTTCTTAATGTCCCTAACCAAAGATTGGGACACCAAGATCTGTGCCATCAGAGAAATGTCAAAGTTGGGAGAAATTCCTCCTCCCACACTGTTTGGCAAGTTGTTATCTTATGAGATGCAATTGTCAGTAAGAAAAGAGGAGGAAAAGTCAACAAGGACTGAACACAGGGAAAGGACTGTTGCCTTTAAGTCAGAAGTACCTAGAAAGAACAGGACTAAGTCATCAACTCCTCCTCCAGAGGTAGTTGAATCAGAATCTGATGAGTCTGTTAGCACTAAATCTACAAGCAGTGAAAGGGATGAAGATTTTGCTGCATTCACCAGACATTTTCAGAAATTCCTTAAGAAGAAACAGTGGAGGTCCAGACCTTCATATTCCAAAGGGAAAGAAGTCCAGTATCAGGAGAAGAAGCCTTCAAAGAAGGATAAGAAAAAGACAAAGACTAGTAAGGCAACTGGGTCTAAGATAGTATGTTACTGCTGCAATAGACAGGGGCATGTTATTGCAGATTGTCCTGAGAGAAGAAAAGAATCCAGTGACAGAAAGAAGACTCACTTCAAAGGAAAGAAGGAGAAGTCATTTGTTGCAAAGAATGAGAAGACTCTTTCAGACATTTCTTCTTCAGATACTGAGACAGATGCTGAAGCCTACATAGGGTTATTTGCTGAAGAAGAAGAAGAGTTTATGCAGATCATGGAATCAATCTATGAACAAGAAGAGTGTCAGTGCCAAGGACTGATGGCATTGACTGAAAGTACCAAAATCCTGAAGCAGCCAGGACCTAGTCAGGTACAAAGTCCAACTCAAAGTTCAGATTTCAGTTCTAGTTCAGAGTCAGATTCATCTTCATCAAGTAATGGAAGTGTTTCTGAATCTGAGGGAGATATTCATCAGCTCTTAGATGAATATAAAGTACTGTTGCAAGCCTATAAGAAAAGCAAGTCCCTTGCCAAAAGTCAGGCAAAGGAGATTGCTGATCTCAAGGCAGCTGCAACAGATTTTGAAAAACAGTATGATCAAAAACTGAATGAAGTAGCCAGGCTGAAACACATTACAGTGATTCAGATGGGTACTATTACATTTAAGAATGATCAAATTAAGAGACTGGAGATCAATCTCCAGAAGGAAAAAGAACTTGCTGCCAGGTTTTCAAAACCTAAATCAGTATTACCATTAATTGATGAATTTGTTCATCAAAAAGGCAAAGCTGGACTAGGTTTTGTTAGACCTGTAGGGACTGTACAGTCCAAGTTCAAGTCCAAGGGTAAAGCCCCAACATTCAACAAGCCTGCTGTAGTCAAGACAACAAAGGTTGTATCTAAGAAAAGGTACAACAAGTTTGAATGCTGGTGCTGTGGCAAGGTTGGCCACTTTGCCTTGGATTGTTGGCACAATGCCAGTGCCAAGTTGAGTAGCAAGTTACCTGATGGAAAGCCAGTAGGTAGCTATGTCAAGTTGCAAACTAACAATCACCAAGGACACAAGTTTACTTTGGGTTCTAAGGTTCATTAATTTGTTTTGCAGGTGAATCCAAGTGGCCATACCCCAACATGGTACTTGGATAGTGGATGTTCCAAACATATGACTGGAACAAGGGGACTACTGAAGGACTACATTCCAATCAAAAATGGTCCTAAAGTGACCTTTGGTGGTTCTGAAAAAGGAATCATCAAAGGGTTTGGTAACATCTCTTCAAACCTTGTTACCATTACTCAAGTGGCTTATGTTAAAGGGTTGAAACACAACCTCATTAGTATAAGTCAGTTAAGTGATGTAGGGTATGACATCTCATTTGTTAAAAATGGTTGTCATATCAAGAGGTCAAGTGATCAAGAGATCATTTTGACAGGATATAGAAAGAGGAATGTCTACTGTCTAGACATCATGATTGAGAACAATGGTTCTCCTGTTTGTCTTGTAGCTGATGAGACAGTCTCTCATTGTGTCAAGTGGCACAAGAGGCTAGCTCATCTTAACTATAAGACTATTTGCAAACTCTTTAGCAAAGAGTTAGTGAGGAATGGTCCTCAAGTTAAGTGTGTTAAAGAGGGCATTTGCTCAGCTTGTCAAAAGGGCAAGCAGACAAAATCCACCTTTAAAAGCACTGAGAACAAAGATGCTGTGAGGTGCTTATACCTCTTGCATATGGATCTCTTTGGTCCAATGCCAGTTCACAGCTTAGGTAGGAAGGTCTACACCTTTGTAGTTGTTGATGACTACTCAAGGTTTTCCTGGGTGTTCTTCTTAAAGCAGAAATCTGAAACACCTAGTGTCTTCTATAGTTTTGTTAAGCAAATTCAGAATGAATTGAACTGTACAGTGGTCAAAATTAGAAGTGACCATGGTACTGAGTTTCAGTCTGAAAGCATGACAAAGCTGTGTGAAGACTATGGGATATTTCAAGAATTCTCTTCACCTAGAACACCTCAGCAAAATGGCATTGCTGAAAGGAAAAATAGGACCTTGATAGAGGCTGGTAGAACACTATTAAGTGATTCATCACTGCCAGAGTATTTCTGGGCTGAAGCAGTTAACACTGCATGCCATGTGATAAATAGGGCTACCATCACTAAAAGGTTAAATAAGACCCCCTATGAAGTTGTGAAAGGCAGGAAACCAAATTTATCCTACTTTAGGATCTTTGGTTGTAAATGCTACATACTTAACAATGGAAAGTCTTACCTAACTAAGTTTGCTGTCAAGTCCCAAGAGGGAGTGTTTGTTGGGTACAGCAATAATAGTAAGGCTTATAGAGTATACAACTTGACTACTCAAGTTGTAGAGGAGTCTGTGCATGTAGTTTTTGATGAAACACAACTAATTAACAATGAGTTGTCTAGTAGTGTGTGCAGCCCCACAGGTCTTAGTAAGAAGATGGACAAGCTAACCATAGAAGATGTACCTGCTGCAAGACAGCAAGTTGAAGAAGATGGCTTATGTCCAGGGGGAGAACTACATGTACCAGGAACTGAAGAAGTACAAGGAACTCAGCATGATGAAGATGCTGTAGAAGTTCAACCAGAAGTAAGGATGCCTCCAGCCAACAGGCATCTAAGAGATCATCCAGTAGAGCTAATTATTGGAGATCCAAGACAAGGTGTTCAGACAAGGAGCAGAAATCAGAATGCAGTAGTATATTCAAGTTTTCTGTCTCAAATAGAACCAAAGAAATTTGAAGAAGCTATACAAGATCCACAGTGGACTGAAGCTATGCAAGAAGAACTTAATCAGTTCAAAAGGTGCAAGGTTTGGGAGCTGGTTCCAAAGCCTAAAGACCACAATGTTATAGGAACTAAGTGGATCTACAGAAATAAGTTAGATGAACAAGGGGTCATCATAAAGAATAAAGCAAGACTGGTTGCAAAAGGATATAGGCAAGAAGAAGGTATTGATTTTGATCAAACCTTTGCCCCAGTAGCCAGACTGGAGGCCATAAGGATGTTTTTGGCCTATGCAACTTATCAAGGATTCAAGGTATACCAAATGGATGTGAAGTCAGCATTCCTAAATGGTAATTTGAAAGAAGAAGTATATGTGGAGCAGCCTTCAGGTTTTGTTGATCCTACTCTTCCACATTATGTCTATAGACTTAGGAAAGCATTATATGGGTTAAAACAAGCACCTAGAGCTTGGTATGAAACCCTATCTAGTTTTCTCATTGAGAACAAGTTCTCAAGGGGGAAAATAGATAAGACTCTATTCCTTAGGGAATCTAGAGGCAAAGTCATACTTGTCCAAATATATGTAGATGACATTATATTTGGGTCTACTGAAAGTAGCCTTTGCAAAAAGTTTGCAAAGCTTATGCAAAGTCAATTTGAGATGAGTAGTATGGGAGAACTGAAGTTTTTCTTGGGTCTCCAAGTTAAACAGACTGGAAGTGGTCTATCCATATGTCAGTCCAAGTTCACCCTAGAACTCATAAGGAAGTATGGTATGGATTCATCCAGTACCATGAAGACTCCTATGGGGTCAAGTATGTCTCTGAGCAAGGATGATGCAGGGAAACTTGTAGATGAAACCTTGTATAGAGGGAGAGTTGGCTCCCTACTATACTTGACTGCAAGTAGGCCTGACATTATGTATGCTACATGTGTTTGTGCCAGGTATCAAGCCTGCCCCAAAGAATCTCACTTGACTGCAGTCAAGAGAATCTTGAGGTATCTAAAGGGTCACTCCCTATCTAGGCCTCTAGTACCCTAGGAATGGAGATTTTGATCTAACAGGCTATTCAGATGCAGACTTTGCAGGATGCAAAGAAGATAGAAAGAGCACTACTGGATCCTGTCAATTCCTAGGTGGAAGAATAATTTCATGGAGCAGCAAAAAGCAGACTAGTGTGGCTATTTCCACAGCTGAGTCAGAATATGTAGCTGCAGGAAGTTGCTGTGCTCAACTTCTGTGGATTCAACATCAGTTAGAAGATTATGGATTTCAGGTAAGTAGAACTACACTTTACTGTGATTCTACAAGTGCTATTTCAATAGCTAACAATCCTGTATCACATAGTAGAACTAAACATATTGAGATTAAATATCACTTTCTTAGGGAGCATGTAGAAAGAAATGATATTGCACTTGAATATGTTAAAACTGATAATCAGATAGCAGATATGTTTACTAAGCCCTTAGAAGAAGCTAAGTTCAATAGGTTCAAAATTGAACTAGGTATGATAAACTTAGACTAAGTTTACAGAACTAAAATTTGGCTAAGTAAAAAGGTGTCGACACATAGACAAGTCTATGTCGACACAGAATAGTAGGTGTCGACACTTCAGGAAAATGGTGTCGACACATCTTTAGAAATTCATCCCGCCTGTTCGTCTTCAAACAAGAAAGGTATAAATAGGGTTCTGTTTGTGTTTGTCGACACGCTTTCAGAGTTTCGAGACCAAACTACTGTGTCGACATTTCTCTTCTCTAAAGACTAATTCTCCAAACCCTAATGGCTCCCAAGCTGCAAGAGAATGTTAACGAAGGCTATGAGCTCGTGCGTGGTGCATTCGACGACGGTGATCAAGAAATCAAATCGGTGATAACCCTAGTCACCGATTCAGGATTGGAGTTCTTGGTTTCAGAACCAACCAAAATTTGGAAGAAGGAAGTTATTGAATTCCTTACTGGAGCGTCTGTAGATGACTCAGGCTACAGAATCAAGTCAAGGGTGCATGGCGCCAAGGTCAAGATTTCACCCAAGTCTCTGAGAAAGGTACTTCAGCTACCTAAAGTACAGGAAGAAGAGGAAGTAACAACATCTAAGACCAGGGAAGCACTTACCTGGTGTGGACTAGATCCTAAGATGAAAATAGGTTCAGTTTTCAACAGGAAGGGAATGAATAATCAAGGCAAATTCCTGTCTGAAGTTGTAGGCAAAGTTATACTAAGCAAACCAGGAGGGCATGACAGGGTGTCAGCCTCCATGTTCAGTGTTATGACTAGAATCATTTTCAATCTCAAAACAGACTGGTCTATGGTTGTATTTGAGAAAGTGAAGGAAAGTCTGAAGAAGCCCAATCTGGGCAGGATACTAAGTCTCTACCTGGCTGGATCAATTCCAGAGGTAATGAGCACTGCTGCTGGAACTAAAATCAATCACATGAGGAGAATGGATTCAAGGATATTCTCTAGATGGGAAAGAGTGCTGTCCAAAGAAGTTCCAACCCCAGAAAAGCAAGTTTCAAAGAAAGACTCTCCTCCCAGGAAGAAGAGGAAGACTGCTGCTGTGACTCAGGAGTCCTCCAGCAGCTCAGGCAGTGAAGAACATGTTGTTTTCACTCCTGATAGTCCAATAGATGTGGCTGCAGAGAAGTCACCTGCTCCTCAAGAGCCAGCTGAGATCCAGGGGGAGTTGCCTCCAGCTAGCCCCAAGGATCCAAGCCAGGGGGAGCCTCCAGCTGTAGAACATCCCTCTACACTGGAGAGTGAGCAAGCTACACTTATTATCCAAGAGGTACTTTTTTGACCTTAATACATTAGATTTTTCTGTAATGGATTCTGATTTGTCTGATGTCCATCAGCACATTCAGCAAGCAAGTACAGCACCAGATGTTGTTCTTCCAGACACATCTGTTGTGATACCTGATAAAGTGGTTGAAGAACCAAGTACATCTCCTGCTCAGTCACCCCCAGAATATACAATGGAAGACCTCTTTCTGAATCTAGATCAAGAGGACTTTGATATGGACAAGACTGCTGCTGATGAAGAGAAGGGTGCTGCTGTTGAGGGGGAGAACTTGGATGTTCAGGAAGAGCCTATAAGGCTAGACACTGAGAAGGCACAAGATGTGCAAGCTGAAAAACCATCAAGCCCTAAGGACAGGGTTGATATTGCCAGTACTTCAGACTCTGAGGAAGATGAGGCTGCACAAGCTAAAAAGAAGCAATTCTTTGTTTTCAAAAGAAGGAGTCAGAGCTACAAGAAGGCTCTACAAACTGTTGCTCAACACTCCTTAGTCCAACAAGCTCCATCAACAGATTACAGCAGCTTAATGGTAGCAATGCAAGTTAAGCTGGATGAGCAAAGGAGGGCTATAGAGACATATATTGATGAAGGCCACAAGTCCCTACAATTTGATCTAGCTCAGGATATCAAATCAATAAGGTTTGAAATGAATTTGAATAAGAAGGAAATGACTGACTGCTTCCACAAGGGTGGTAATGCAGTGGTCTATCTGGCAACCCATCAAGAGAAAATAAAGTCTCAAGTAGATGATATAGCACAGAAGCAAGGCTATGTGCTGGAAAATCAATTGAGAATGAATGATAATCTGACAGCTTCTCACAATGCAATAGTCACTGAACTGAAGAGTAAGTCTGCT
Source organism: Platanthera guangdongensis (assembly GCA_039583875.1). Classification (NCBI taxonomy): domain Eukaryota; kingdom Viridiplantae; phylum Streptophyta; class Magnoliopsida; order Asparagales; family Orchidaceae; genus Platanthera; species Platanthera guangdongensis. Next base: position 155,216,609 of record CM077158.1, read on the forward strand.
GAACCTTCAACATCATCTGCTGCTGCCAAAGCTGAATTTGATAAAGTATTTCAGGAAGAAATTGCTGCTGTCAAGACTGCCATTAAGGATTCACAGAAGGTCATTTCAGAACAACTTACCAAGCTTAGACCTTTCTTTAAAGAGGGAATCAGGTACTTGGACAGCCAAATCAGATTCCAAAAGGATGATGTGAGAGATCATGTAGAACAAGAAGTCATAAAGGGGGAGAGGGTGTTAGTCAAAGCTAGCTCTGACCATGCCAAATGGATTTCTAATTCCATCCGAGCTACACTGGGCTATCCTCCCCTGTATGATGATGACAATGTAGCTGAATCTGGTATTCAAAGTGTATATCTTGGAGGAGAGCAACAGGAAGTAGCTCAGGTGATCTATCCACCTCCAGATTTTGATATGGTTCATGCTAAAGTAAGCACAATGTATAGCCCAACTGCTGGAAAGCCAACTGTTATTCTGGAAAAGGTTGTTCAACCTATTACAGCTGCTATGCAAGAGGCTATGGACAAAGAGGAAGAGACAAGGCTGTCAAAGAAGAAGTTCAGGGAACTGGCTGAGCAAAAACCAGATTTTGAACAGTGGAGCCCTACTTCTAGGAACATCATTCTCACAGCCTGGAAAGCAGCCAAGGATAATGCACATGAGAGGAACAAGTGGTTCTCAGAAGCTGAATGGAGGAAGCATGAGATCAGGCAGGAAGCCATTGTCCAGCATAGAAGGAAGGCTAAGTTAGGAAAGCTACCTCCTACAGCTGTGGAGCCTAGCAAGTACTTTCCTAAGCCCTATCATTACTTTGAGAGGCAAAAAATCAAGGCTGAAGAATAGAAAAAGAAGGACTCCAAAGGGAAGAAGACTGCTGAAGCTGAGCCTGCTACTGCTGCTGCTGCTGTAAAGGCCAAAGTGCAAGCTGGAAAAGGCATAGTCATAAAAGAACCAGAGCAGAATTAGATTAAGATTAGACTGAAGAATGTTGTAATTTGTTACATCTAAATATCTTTGTAAATCATTGACAATGTATTGAACACAATGTTTGGACAGTTTTTGTTAAATATATTTCATGATTGATTCAGTAGAATGTGTCTAATTCTTGGTTGTTCTGTAATGCTGAATGAGTATACATGTGTGCTTTATTACATGTTTAAGTATACCCTGTTGATATATATCTGCTTTACATCATTCTCTAATTTTTTAATTATGAGTGATGTATATCATTGACTAAGGGTTATGACTTCTCCAAATAGGGGGAGATTGTTGGGTACATTGGTCAAATGTACCTGATTTGAAGAAGCCTCACCTAACTCAATGATATGCATCATAATGTATTTGATGTTTGTTTGAGTTACTTGTGCAGGTTAGGTATTCACTAGACTGAAGCTAAAAGTTTCTAAGTCCATGTGTCGACACCCAGAGGAAAAGTGTCGACACATGAGAAAGCTTGTGTCGACACCCAGACAAGCAGTGTCGACACTTGGAGTCATTGTGTCGACACCTGGAATGAAGAGTCAACACCAGACAGAAAGTGTCGACACTTGGAGCTGTGTCGACACTCAGTAAAGAAGTATGCAGAAAAGCTGTGTCGACACTTAGCAGAAGTGTCGACACCTAGAAGAGCTGTGTCTACACCAGAAAGTGTCGACACTTGGAGCTGTGTCGACACTCAGCAAAAGTCTGCAGAGTCTAAGTAAAAGTGTCGACACTCAACACAATGTGTCGACACTATGCTGAAGAGTCAGTATTTGAAGTAAGTGTCGACACTCAACACAATGTGTCGACACTATGCTGAAGAGTCAGTATTTGAAGTAAGTGTCGACACTCAACACAATGTGTCGACACTATGCAGAAGAGTCAGCATTTGAGGAATGTGTCGACACTCAGCACAATGTGTCGACACACAACCAGGAGAGTCAACACTTGAAGAAAGTGTCGACACTCAGCACAATGTGTCGACACTTAGTTGAAGACTCTACACTTGAAGAAAGTGTCGACAAAAGGAGCTGTGTCGACACTTAGCAAAGAACAGAAAAGTTACAAAATATTCTAAGTACAAGTGTCGATACTAAAGGAATGTGTCGACACTCAGCTGAAGAATACAGTTAAAGAATGAAGAACAAGACTTGTGTCGACACTCAATTTCAGTGTCGACACATGCAGAAGAATCTGTGTCGAGATATACAAGGAATTGTGTCGACACCTTGTAGACTTGTGTCGACACTTACACAACATGTGTCGACACTTAGTCTATAAGTGTCGACACTTAAGAACAGAAAGTCTCGACACTATCTGACAGTTAGAGAATTTCAAGAAGTGACTGGGTGACATGACAGCTGCCGATCCAGCCGGTCTACAGCAACTGTCAGAGAAATCAGAAGTCTGTTATAAACCGGACCAGCCGGTTACCATGAAGGAAGCCTATAAATAGGCACCCATAGTATACAGAATCTGATTGATAGAAGGATTGTTGTTGTTACAACTTGTGAGAATATTCAAAGTGGTTGATCAGATTAAATCAAGAAGTAATACATAGAGGATCAACACAAGAAGATCTGACAGTCCAACTGCAGATCTAAGAAGTTGGAGAGAGAGAGCTCCAATCAAGAATTCAGTCTTTGGAACTAAGGCTGAGAAGAAGGATTCAAAAACATCTGGATCTCAAGAAGCAGAGGTCAAGGAACAACTGCAGAAGATTCAGACTAATTCAGTTCTAACTCAAGAAGCTTTGAAGGAAGCTAAGTCAGTTTGGATCTAACTGAGTTCTTCCAAGAACTCTTCAAGAAACTCTCAACTCCTCTCTTATTTTCTGAGTTGTAGAGTTAGCAATTGTATTTCTACTTTAACTTGTAGGATCCATTGGATCTGAGAGAATTGTAAGCCTATATTATAAAGGCTGAGGGTAGGGCATGATTGCCTGAGTGTAGGAGTTGAAGAACTCTGAGTGTAGGCCTTAATTGGCTGAGTGTAGGCCTGGGTGGCTGAGAGTAGGCCTTGGTGGCTGAGTGTAAGGCTTTGGGCCTGAGGTGTAGGAACCTAGTTGGGTTCTGAGCTAGTGGAGAAGTTTGGTCGAATCTAGTACACTGCTAGATAGGCGAAGGGGGAAAGTGGATGTACCCAAAGATTGGGGAACCACTATAAAATCTTGTGTATTCTATGCTGTGATTGTGCTGTGTTGTGAATTGCTGTGTTTGCTGTGAGAACTTATTCAGAAATCTGTGTTATAAACTGTTGTGCTGCCAACAAAGTTTTAAAAAGGTTTTGGTCACCTATTCACCCCCCCCCCTCTAGGTGTTTAGGTACCATATCTTTCAAGATCTATCCAATAGAATAGAGGAGAGGGATATGACCTTTAAGGAGGCGTGGATCCTTGCCGATCGACGGGACGCCATAGCCGGTGGTGGTGCCGTCGGGTGCTCTGTGACTGCACTACCAAAGTGCTCAATTTCTTCAGGTGAATGGTGTAAATAATTCGTCTAACCTTAGGGAATCTTTTAAATGAGCCAAAAGGGGAAGGGGAGGGGTCAAGCTTCAATGCCATTAATGGCCTTGAAAGCTCAATTTCGGCCTATTGATATCCCACTGAATTTCCCCCTTGGTGTCCGGTAAAGTCCTTTAATCCTCTCCTAATTCATCAGGGAAGATGAATCCAACATTGGAGATGAAGAGAGGAGGCCCCTTGGCCAAGCAATGAATGGCCCTCTTTCTCTTTCTTTCTCTCTTCTCCATTAAATGGAAAATGGAGCTTTCTCTCTCCGAGTCACCATGGACAAATTTGATGATGATTTCAACCAAAAAGCACCCCATTAACCCATATGAATAATTAAAATGAGGTTAGCCCAAGTGAATTTGTGTTTGAGCTTGAGTTAGCCTATTTGGGTTATATTGACCCAATGTGGGTTAGCCCAACCCAAGGCCACATCGGATGACCTAACTAAACCTAATGGGTGGTTAGTGACCCATAGGACTCCCCTAAGGGCTAGGATGGTCTGGGTAGGGTCAGTTGGGCACCTTGGAGTCCACTTGACCCTTAGTTAGGGCACTTTGACCATTTTAGGGCTAGGGTTGACTTGGGTCAACTTAGCCTCTTTGGTTGACCCCAATGGGTGCTTGGTGACCCATTGGCCTCCATTAGGGCTTAGGAAGGTCTAGGTGGGTCCCTTTGGCTAAGGGGTGGTCAATTGACCATGCGTGAGCTTAGTTTGACATAATTAGGGTTTGGATAGACTTTGATCAACTTGCCCCTTTTGGGTTCACCCCAATGGGTCCTTGGTGACCCAAGGGTCCTCTTAAAGGGTTAGGAGTGTTATGGTGGGGTCCTGGAGTCAAGTTGAAACTCTAAAGTCAAGTCCTATGGTGGGTAATTGAAAATTACTATTTGCAGCCCAAGGTAATTTTCACCTTCTTGCCTAAGTTCATTTGGTCACCTAGGGCATCCTAGGGTTTTGTCATGACCTAGTCATGACAAAATTATGCCTAGGGGTGTAGAAGTTTGAGGGATGTTACAAATCCCAATACATAAAAATAAAATATTCATCCCCGAAATTAAAGTCGAGCCTACAGGGTTTCAATTAAGATTAAAGTATGAAACATCCCTCGTAATTTAAAGGTATACGTGACTCAAAAAGATCTGGGTACCTCTGTTGCATCAGGTCCCGTGGCTCCCAGGTGTGCTCTTCCTATCCATCATTCCAGTAATGCCCCCGACTTTTCGATGATTTTATTTGATTTGGTATCGTCACATTTCTGACGTCATGGCGTTACTTTTAATGTCGAGTTGACGGGGCATCACCATTAAGGTATTTTTGCGTCCGTGCAGTCGAGTCGGCCAAATTCCTGTTGTAATTGGAAAATTTTGCATTTGGAAATTAAATTAAGTAATTTTGGACTTGCTCTTCAAGTTTCGTCGGGATCCGAGCGATATTTGGGACTCGACGATTTTCCGAAGTTTTGTGGAATTTATGTTTGCCGTAGAATTTGAAAATTCATATCTCGAGAATGGCTCGTCGGATTTTGGTTTTGACTTCGCCGTTGTGTTCGTAGCGTTAGTGTTCGTCTACGGTGCGAGTTTTGTTTAATTTGGCGCGTGTTTGGTCCTCCGTTTTGAACTCATGTTTCCTTATTCAAAAATATATAAATAAGATTATTTTAATATTATAATACTATTCAAAAATATCTTTTACTATTCATTTACATAGTTTAATTTTTTTTGGATATATTTGCAAAATCTACTGTTCATGCAAAGTTTTATCTCGAGTAGTTGTCTGATTCTCGAGTGATTTTTATTAGACGGCTCCGTTCAAGAGAGTCCACTAAGGCTCATCGGTGTGGAATGACCTTATATAGTATCTCCAGCGTAGAGTCGTTACACTCTAGTGACACGTAACCTATTGGGTCATCCCGAGTCGGTCCTGACACGCACGAACATATAACTAAATATTCTAACAATCTCCTCCTATGTCCGCGGTAAACCCGACGTCAGAAAAAGGGTGGTGTGTGAAGTGTTCAAACGAACATTAAGCACTCACAACCGTGTCCATCACACTTATCAAAACATATTGGATGTTAAGTAAAGCAGTTGTATACATGCATAATAATAAACATAAAATCTCAGCAGCATCATAACAAAGTCAAAAGTACAATCACAGCACAGGTACTAGAACACCAAGTGTCTCATGACCAACTAAAGAGCAAGAAAGTCCAAACATTACAAGTGAAGGAAATGAGAGCTAAATAGTCCTCTAAGCAGAAGAAAAATCAAATTATACTCTAGAAATCAGTGCCCAATAGGTCATCCTCATCTGGATCCCAAACGGCAAGTGCTCCTCCATCAGCAGCAGCTCCTGTAATTTCCAATAGAGAAGTTCATTCAGAATGAATTCAACCTTGGAAAATATACAAGTATCTAGTTCTACTTATATGAACGTAGTACAGTATGAGGAAGCATGTGTAGAGTATTTAGTTTCTACCTCAGAATCCATTATCTATTTCCAAAGAAACGATGTTATGGACTTCTGGACACCGCAGTTGTATCTGTGTTCCTATGTGGAATGTCACGGTTACTGTTCTTCTAAAGTCAATTGGAACTCATCAAATGTGGAATGGAACCAATAAACAGAAGAAGAGCCAAATCTAGTCAGATTGTGTTATCAAATGTGGAATAACAGTCTCCTCCTAGATAAGGAAGACGAACCCAGTGGAAGTTATTAACATCGAATATGGAATGAAACAACTCACCAGATTCGTACTCTGCAACCCCGAACATCAGTGGAGCACAACACGCTTGCTTTGACAAAGGAAAGTGGAAAAATCAAAACATTAGGACTAAGGCGGAACTAAATTGCCTATCCTTGAACTAAGGCTGAACTTAAATCGCCTTGTGTCCCATTTCCCCCACTGTTTTGATTGATCGGTCATTAGGCATTCCTTTCGTCAGTGGATCAGCCAGATTATCCTTCGATCGCACATCAATCAAAGTGATAATCCCTTGTTCTTTCAGATAATTCAGTAGAGCGTGTCTCAGTCGCACATGTCGCCTCTTAGTATTAAAAAGGACATTCTTCACGACTTGAACTGCTCCTTGATTATCACAATACAGGCTCAAAGAATTAACTTGAAGTCTAGACAAGGGAATGTCTAGAATCAAGTTTCTGATCCAATCTGCCTCTTCGCCAGCTGAGGCTAAGGCAAACAACTCGGCTTCCATTGACGACAAAGCTATACAAGTCTGTCTTTTGGATTTCCAAGTGACTGCAGCGCCACCCAAAGTGAAAATAAATCCACTAGTGGACTTGCTGTTCCCAACTTCTGAACACCAGGAGGCATCAGAGTATCCTTCCAACGTAGGAGGGTAACCAGTGTAGTACAGAGCGTGGTCTTTAGTACCTTTTAGGTACCTCATCAGCCGATCTAAGGCATCCCAATGCTCTTTTCCTGGACTACTGGTAAAATGACTCAGCATGCTTACCGAGAAAGCAATGTCTGGTCTAGTGCAACTTGTGGCATACATGAGACTTCCAATGATCTTTGAGTACTTGACTTGATCAACGCTGGTCCCTTCATTCAGACTCAACTTGACATTTGGATCGATTGGTGTTTCAACAGGCTGACAGTCTTTATAACCCCAGGTAGTGAGGATCTGCTCATTGTAATGAGCTTGACTTAGAGTGACACGTCCCTTATGTACTCTAACTTTCATACCTAATAGGGTATCTACAGGACCAAGGTCCTTCATGTCAAAAGCTTTCGCGAGAGCGGATTTAGTATCCCTCACTGCGGCAAGATCTGACCCCAGAATAAACATGTCATCCACATATAGGCATATGATGAATGTTTGATTTCCCATCGAGCGGTAGTAGAGGCACTTGTCTGAGAGACTGGACTGAAATCCAACGCTCTTTACCACTTGATCAAATTTAATGTTCCACATCCTAGGTGCTTGTTTAAGCCCATAAATCGATTTATCGAGCTTGCAGACTTTGCCTCTTAGATCCTTATGTACATAACCTTCATGTTATGCCATGTAGATCTCTTCATCAAGCTCTCCATTTAAGAAGGCTGTCTTTACATCCATCTGATGAACCATAAAGTTCTCGATAGAAGCTATGGCAAGAAGAATCCTAATAGTGGATATGTGACACACAGCTGAATAGAAGTCAAAATAGTCAATTCCCCCTGTTGTTTATAACCCTTAGCTACTAGACGTGCTTTATATCTGGCTATAGACACATAACTGTGCAATTTCTTCTTCAATACCCACTTACATCCTAAGACTTTAGCTCCTTTCGGCAGGTCAACTAGATGCCAAGTATTATTTTGTAGCAGCGAGTTCATCTCATCATCGATGGCTTCTGCCCACATTAACGCATCTCTAGATCGCATTGCTTCCTGATAGGAGAATGAATCATCCTCTAAGTGGTAGGTGACAAAATTCTCACCAAACTCCTTAGGGATTCTGTCTCTTGTAGATACTCTAAGAGTAACAGGTTCTACCTCTAGAGGTTGGGGAACAGTGCCAGAGGGGCCAGCTTCAGGTTCTACAATAGATTCTGAAATCATGTCAGTAGACCCGGAGACGGTCAAGCCACGATCTTTGATAAATTTGTGTTCAAAGAAAATAGCATCTCTAGAATCTATCACTGTATTAGTGGATAGATCCAGAAACCTGTCAGCTGCACTATCTTCTGCACTACCTAGATAAACGCAGGTCGTTGTTCTAGGTCCCACCTTTGGTCTCTTAAGGTCTTGTATCCTTACATAAGCAATACAATCCCAAGTCTTTTGAGTGTCATATCTACAAGGATGGCCATGCGACAACTCATATGGAGTAGAGTTGAGCTTTGAGTGAGGCACTAGATTTAGAATGTGATTTGCAGTTAGGACTGCTTCCCCCCAAAAAGAATTAGGCATGCCAGCTGTGAGGAGCATAGAGTTCAACATTTCTATTAAAGTTCTATTCTTATGCTCAGCAACACCATTCGACTGGGGTGAGTAAGGAGCTGTGGTTTCTAGGATTATACCCTCAGAGGCACAAAAGTCCTTAAACCCAGTTGCAGTGTACTCTCCTCCTCGATCACTTCTAAGTCTCTTAATCTTTAGATTTTTTATTGATTTTCTACCCGAGATTTGAAGATCTTAAAGGTCGCGAATGTCTCATCTTTCGATTTCAATAGGTAAACATGATAATATCTGGAAAAATCGTCGATGAATGTAATTAGATACTTCCATCCCCCTCTAGTGGCGTGACTATGAAAGTCACAAAGGTCAGAATGTATCAACTCCAGAAGTTGTGTGCTCCTAGAAACTATTTTGTAAGGGTTTCTAGTGATCTTAGTCTGGGCACAAACCTCACACCTATCAAATTGAATAGAAAGATCTAATGGAATGTTTTGACTTTTAGCTAGATCTTGCATTTTCTTATTGTGGATATGTCCAAGTCTATTGTGTAATAACTTTGGATCAATCAGAGTTGAACTCACTTGATTTATGCACTCGTTATCTAGGCTAAGTCTATACATACCATTGATCATGTATGCACAACCAAAGTAGCGAGAATTAACAGTTAATGTCATTCTAGCATTTGTGGTTGTGAAAGACATTCCATCTTTATCAAGCAAACTCATAGAAATCAAGTTCTTAGTTAAATTGGGAACTACTTTAACATGATGCAAAATTAAAGTTTTACCTGAAGAGAGCACTAGCTCTGCAGTCCCAGCATGAGTAACATCAGTTGCTCCTCCATTGCAATTTTCGACTCGGTCCTTGACCGTTGTGACCTTCGAGAGAAGGGCCCTGTCATTTGTGACGTGACAGGTAGCACCACTGTCCAGCCACCACTCAGAAGACGCTCTGCGGTGACTACTCCCAATCATAGCCATGAAAGACTTAGGATCGGAGTTGTCGACCACCATGTGCGCCACATTTTGTGGGGCTTCCCCCTTTTGCTTTTTCCGACCCCTGCATTCAGCGGCCCAATGACCCCATTTGCCGCAGTTGTGGCACTTGCCCTTCTTCCTTTTGAGAGAAGGCTTTTTGACCGCCAACTGTGTTAAAGTATCACCCTTAGGTGTCGGGGGCTTCCGAGAAGGCTTACTAGGACGTGAAACGAAGTTGACAGCCTGTGAGGGCTGCGCAACCTGCTCCAAGCAATTCCCAGCAATGTTTTGGTCCTCAATATGAATGAACCTTTTGAGTTCATCCAAGCTGATCTTCTCTTTCAGTCGGTGCATCTCGGTCTTGAAAAAGAGCCATTCAGGAGGCAGTTTACTCAGGATCATGTACACAAAGAGGCTGTCATCCATCTTCTAATGATCATCATCTAGTTTCTAACGCAGGTTGACCAGCTCCAAGAGTTGAGAAGTGATAGGCAGGTTCACTTTGAATCTGAAGTTGAAGAACTTCTCTCCAATGAGAGACTTTGACAATCCTTCCTCCTAGAAATGCGCGTTCAGTCGATCCCAAATCTCCTTTGCAGATTTGTAAGCGTGGTAGGTCAACGCGAGCCGGGGATTCAGAGAATTTAACAGATAATCCCTGCAGAAATCTTCATCCTTGTTCCACTGGTACTCGTCCATGTCCTCTACGGTGGAGGCAAAATCGCTCTGAATAGTATAGAAGATCTCGCGTTCCTTCATTCCTAATTGGACTTGAATTTTCCAACTAAGAAAGTCGGAGGCGTCAAACGATTGCAATTTTATGGTGTCGAGCATGCTTTTCTTCGACATAGTTCTAGATTTTAAACAGAAATAAAAAATGCTAGAACGAAGTCACCTGATCCGTGTGAAGATGAGTCCAAAACTTCGGATCCAATCCAGAAATAATTATGTTTGTTCTCCAAGTAGCACCAAGGAGATGAGAGCTCCTCTCCGACTAACCACGGTCGGAAGTTTGACTGTAGATGGTTCTTAGATCTACCAGAGAGATCCCAACAACATCAAAGCTTTGACCGGACTACTCTTCAAGTAGCTCTTGGATTTGCTGAAAGAGATCGCACGCGAGAAGCTTCTTCCCTTGCAATCAAATGGTTTGCAGAAATGATGCCCCCTCTCTATTCCAGATTTCTTCCTTCCAGCACAGAAATTTCTGATCCAGGAAATTCCAATTAATGCAAATCTAAGGAAATCAATACACAACAAAACGCTTCCCTTCCAATCGGCAAGGAAGTCAAAGTTTTACAGCAGATCTGTAGTTCCCTAACTTGATCCATAGCAAACATCTGACAAGGCCTTTTAATCGGGATATAAGAAATCCAAATCAAAAAGTCTTGATCTGCTCTTGAATGATCTGCAGCAGCAGAAGCATGGGAACTGCACGATCTGCACGGAGGTGGTCGGATCTGCATAGAGGTGGCCGGATCTGTCCGGAGGTGGCCGGATCTGCACAGGAGACTGGATCCGACGAGATCGGGACTGGATCTCTTGATCTTCCTTCTCGATCAGCGATAGGAACTGCGGAAAAACTTCCGCAGCAGATCGGCAGCAAGGCGGATCTGATCGGTGACGGGTTGCAGGAATTGCGATCTCCCGATGGCAGAGGAAAGCAAGTACGGCGGAAAGCCCCTTTCCTTATTCCTTGCGATCCGACGACGAAACCAACAGGGTTCACGATCTTACTCCTTCAGATCCGGCGACGGGGAGAAAATCGCGAAGGGAGGCTGCGAGAAGATCTCTAATCGGGAGGAATTCGCGAACGGCGATGCTTTTCGATTCCTTCCTTGCGATCTGCCTCACGAACCGAGAGAGCGATGCAGAGAAAATCGCAAAAATGTAGAGAGCGGAAGAGCCAGAGAGCGGAAAACCTAATCGAATATCTTGAGATTGTTAGACGGCTCCGCTCAAGATAGTCCACTAAGGCTCATCGGTGTGGAATGGCCTTATATAGTATCTCCAGCATAGAGCCATTACACTCGAGTGACACGTAACCCATTGGGTCGTTCCGAGTCGGTCCTGACACGCGCGGACATATAACTAAATATTCTAACAATTTTTTCTTAAGTACTCGAGTCATCTACATAGAACTCGAGTGATCTTCATAGTACTCGAGTGAATTTTCTTACCTCTTGAGTGCTGCTTTCCTATCTCTCGAGTAGCCTATTTTCTACCTCTTCGAGTACCTATAAACTTGTTCTCGAGTGGTCTACAACCCTTCTCGAGTAGTCCGTTGCAGTTTGCGTTCGGGAACTTTCTTGACGGTAAAAACGGCGTCGTATGAAAAATGGTTAACATGCAAATTATTCGTCTCGACGAGATCTACAACTTTTATGATGGCCACTTTTCGATTTGAAGCCATCCTAAACCTCTATTTTTGTTTTCCGTGCACCCGCTCGTAAATTGTCCGTTTTTAGACAAAATTTTTTATAAATACCTATATATACATATATTCTGATAGTTAGATTATTAAGAAAGAAAATTCCTTCATATTCTTCCTCACGCTTTAGACCGATCTGAAACCATCTGTATGGTGACTCCCTCCCGTTCGTGAATCTTCCGGTGGCCGCCGACGGTGCTCCGGTGCTCGAAATCTTCAACTGAGTATAGATTTGGAAAGCTCTCGCCGAGAGCTACACCATCATAGTAAAATTTTCCCCATTTCTTGAGATTTCTCGTTAGGGTTTTTCGGCCCTAACCTCTATTTCGGTCATTTTTGTTTAGATTTCAACTTCCCCCATCTTCTTTTGCCCCGATCTGCGACGTGGAGTGAATTGGAGGATTTTTCCGGTAAAACCAAGGCAAGTGGTGGTTCTACCCCCCTCTTCTCTTCATTCTCATGATCTGTTGCAACTTCTAATTTTATTTGTTATTATCATAAATTTTTTGTTGAGTATAGTGTGGCCTAAATCTTTTGTCTATATCCACTTATTTCACCATGTTCTTGTTTATTCTATGTTTAACCTTGTAAAGTGATATATATTTTAATGATATGGTTGTATCTTGCTCATGTGAACCGTCCCTTATCTATTGTGTAGGACGTGTTAGAGATTATCTAGGATTGTAGGTCTTTCCTAAAAGTTGATCAACCGCGCCTTTAATCTAGAAATGTCTAGTAGAATCTGACGTGCTAAGTCTCGAGATATATGCGGTGGGTTTTTTGTGGGTTTTCTTGACTGTTGGAGTTAGTGGACAAAACCACCTCCGCAAATGTTGGTTGCCTTTATTAGTACTCTGTGGAGGTCTACCAGGTTTTTTGGGCGTCTGTGGTGTATGGTGGAGAATATGAGACTCCCTCGCAGTCAGACGAATATTATATTCGTGAGTGTATGTCCAGTTGAGTGACCACCTCGCCCGTGTTTTTGGGTAGAGTCGACCACAGGGGCCTAATAAAAGTTTTGTTTTTCTTCCTTATGATTTATTCATGTTATCACCTTATAGCCTCGTGCGTATGGTGTATTCTTATTGTATGTGACAAATCACGTAAGTGTTCTTTTCCTATTGATGCCTTATTTTTTTGTACTTTACTTCAGTGCTTTTTGTCTTGGGTTGGTACACCTTTGAACTTTGTTTACTTTGACTTTTTTTTCTGCCACCACTTGTACTTTCTTGCTGAGGTATTCTGTCTTCGGAATGCCTCAGGTTCAGAGCTGTAGCTGAGTTCGGTGCTAGTTTTTGGAGCGCTTGAGCTACAGTGTTGGCTGTGGTTGTTGCCTCATCTTAGCGAGGTAGATTGTTGTTTACTTTGTTTTACTGGTTCAGACATACTATACTGTATGTGGGTTCGTGTCAGTTTGTTGATGCTCACAGAATCGTTATTTTTAGATACTTACCAGCTGCTTAGTTTTCTTTATATGGATGTGGTTTACTTGCTCTCTGGGATGTTTTATGTTAGGATTGCATGATAGTTAATTTCAAGTATAAAAATTACTATTATTACCTCATGCATTACATATTTTAAAATGTAACATCACTATATTTAATGACCGTACAAATCTTCTTTTATTTCTACTAAATTTAGAACTTATATGCCTTAAGGTGTCCTTTGGGAGCCTCTAAGCTCTTGTACGGTGTCTAATCCAATAAAAGAAGTACTTTCTGCAGTGTTTATTTACTTTTCTTGTGGAGTAGATGAGCCACTAAGCCGAGGGATACGACTAACTACTGCACTTAAACTGATTTTACCTTAAAATAACTTAAAGAATCTTTCTTCATGATTAAGTAGGTGTTTGCATGAGCGTCCGTAGTTATCCCCTGCTGATGTGACATCATGACGTGCATTTTCCCTTACTCTGATAAGTTAATAAATGCGGTGAAAATGCGGGTTGTGATAATTGGTATCAGAGGGAGGTTGGTTTGACAAGTTGGTTGAACCAGCCAATCTCGTTTAGTTTATTTCCTTCTTTTATTTGCATACGCACACCGATGTCTCATTAGTATGTCTTAACCGAAGCATAGTCACTACACTCATAGCATGATAAGAAGTATACGAGGCATATTATGTAGTATGGGATGCATAATATGTGTTTGTATATGGATCCACCATAGGAGGCAACATGTGACAGTTATATAGTATGTGATGCATAACCACCATCACATGAGTGCCCATTAGCATATTTTATTTTCCCGTTGCATGCTATGTTTTGTAGTATGAGATGCATAACATTTCACGTGTATACCGCTCATGCATGCATTAAGGCCTTTCTAGAATGCATAACATTGCATACATAGCATATCATCGCATAAGCATGCGTGCTAGGTTAAGGTTTACATGATGACATATGTACACACATGATTTTAAATCAGAATAAAGAATCCATGCATTCATGTCATAGGCACAAGAGTCAATAGGATGAGAAGATATCATCCTAAGTAGGACATTGCATCATTATAAAATCCCAGAGCAAGTTACAGCATAAGCAAGTGTCTTTTAAGTATGGTCTGAACTAGTTGTGTGGTCTAGTTGTCATCTAGGATTTTGATGAGTTGTCTGTTTACTTTTTAGGAATGCTGCCAAAGCGTCCTGTGAAGAGTTCGACTACCCAGTTGGAGGGTGAGTCATTAGGAGCGTAAAGTGATGCGATTATAAGAGTCTGTGTCAGAGCAATGAGGCTCTATTGAAGCAATTAGTTGCGATGCAATCACAAATTCAGTCTTTGTTGTATGTCGCTCCCACACAACAACCTTTAGTGCAAGAGCCTACCTTGGGCCAAGCCATGCCTGATACCTCTGCTCCTCTGGTGTCCCCGATGACGATACCACCAGAAATGAATTTCATATCGCACTTCCAACGGTTGGAACCTCCCACCTACGACGGGAGTGCCTACTTTATGAGGTCATTCCAGAAGATACTTCAGTGCCAGTTTCAGCACTAGACTTTATTATGGATGACTCTCCCCTGCCAGATTTGGATGAGCTTATTCTAGCTGACATAGAAGAAGAGAATAAGGCAGCAGCTGAAAGGTCTGTCCCTATTTTTTCTGACTCCTGTGCAGTCCCCTCCTCCTCTGTTGTTGATATTCTTGTTCCTGAATCTTCTACCCCTCCTCCAGAAAAAGCTATTATTTCTGATAAAGCTTTGAAATCTTTGGATGCTCTCTATGACATCCCTCAAGGTTCTGAGTCTGAAGAAGATGATGATGATGACTCAAATGAAGATGCTGCTACTAAGAAAAAGAAGATGCTTTCAAAGAAAAGGAAGGCTCCTCCTCCTCCAACTCCAAAGCCTAATCCCAATGTTGACATTCCTTACTATATCCTGCACAATGTAACTCCATATAAGGGAATGTCTGCATGGATGTGGCTCTCCAAAAACTAGCAGAAAGATAGAAAGAGAAGCAAGAGATATTCCCCTCCTCTAGTGAATAGATATAGGAAGGATCCTCCTCCTCCTCCTCCAGCAGCTGGTGCCTCTGGCTCCTCTAGCTCCCAGAGATCTGCCCCAATGCAAACATACCAGAGATAGTCAGGGAGATCTTCTGGAAGCAGCCAGCAGAGGCAGCCATCCTCAGGTAGTCAAAGTCAACAACATCATCATCAGCAGCAGCAACAAAGTTCTGAAGTTCAAAAAGCTGAAAGTCCAAAGAGACCTCTTTATCCTCCAATCCCTTTTGAAGATCCTGAAACTGCTAATACAACAAAAATGGCTAGATACCAGGAATTGATTGGATTATCTCTAATTAATAAAGCCAAGTCTGAAGGTAAAGATATCTCTAGATTATCAACCATGTCAAAGTATAGAAAGGAAGAGCTGAAAGGGTTTGACAAGGGCAATAAATTATTTAATGTTGATTCCTATATGAAACTTCATCCAGAAGCAGTTGTCCCCAGAGCAACATCATTGAATATTATTGGGGAAGCTGACATGACTATGACAATATCTCAAGCTCGAGATCCAAAGAGAGAAATCATTTTCAAGAAGCCAGGAGAGCAGACATCTGAAGACAAACCTCAGCAGAAGAAGCCAAAGAAGTAATTTTCTTGTTGTTTCAATTTTTGTCGGTTTTTGTTTTTCAAACTATGCTATATGTTTAAATAAAGGTGTGTATATATATATATATATATCTGTTGCATGTGTTATAATTCTCTGGCAGATATATCTCTGTTCTTGCTTTGTTTTTCTGGTTTGAGTCTCTGTTAGTGACCTCACCCAAATAGGGGGAGATTGTTGGATCCCTAGTTGATTTGGGCTAGGTTCACTGACTTAGCATGTGACCCATCTTGTATAGCCAGGGTCAAGTTGTGTCCTAGAGTCTAGGCTAAGTCCTTAGGTTCAATTTTAAATGGACCAGCTATCAACAAGACCATCAGAGACTTCAGACTTAGAGGATTTCAAGACTAATTCAAATGAGTTCGACGTTCGTCGAACTCAGCTCGACGAAAGGAGTTCTGTGCTTGACGATGGTGAGACAATTCTTAGTGCTGAGCTCGACGATCTGTGTTCTCTGTTCGACGAAGACTCAGTTTCTACATCAAGCCAAAGTCAGGAGAACTTCAAATTTTTCTATGTCCAGCATCAAGCTTCGGTCGACGAATTATATTCTGAGCTCGACGAACTTGGACCTCAAGTTCACAGCTTCTCAGGTCGACGAAGTCAGCTTCTCAGGTCGACGAATGCTATACTCTACTCGATGATTTCTGGACTCAGAGAATTTATGTCGACACTTAGGGTTTGTATCGACACTAGAGGATTTGTGTCGACACCAGGATATCAGTCGACACGAGCTCATGTCCACACTAGAGGTTTTGTGTCGACACCAAGATCAATCAGTCGACACCAGCTTATGTCGACACTGGATATCAGCAGATGCAGAATATTTGGCTAAGTCCACAATCGTTCTTCGCTCGACGAATTTGATTCTCAGTTCGATGAATGAATACTGTCTGTTTGACGAATGAAGATTGTCTGGTCGACGAACTCTCTCAAGCTCAGCTCGATGAACTCAAATTCAGCTCGACGAATTGTGTTCTCCACTCGACGAATCCAGACTAGGTCTTCTTCAGGTTTCCTGTCCCATTTCTTGGCGATGAATCCGGAGTTATGAATGCAACATATTCTCGGAATGTTACCGTTACAACGCGCATTGACTATGGACGATTACATGTCATTTTTCTATGGGACAGTTGGGGAAATCATTGATTGTCGCTTCCTTCCAAGGACGACTGCAATTACTGCTCATTCATTCAAATTTTGGATGTTCTCAGTCAGTAAAAAAGAGATAGAGAAGAAGAGAAAAAGATAATACAGTCAGTCATACAGACACACAGAACAGCAAGCAATACAGACATTTTTTAGACAGACACTCTCAAATTGCACAGAAGAACATTCAACTGAAAACAAAAGTTCTCCTGCAATCAGCCTTGACCAGAGAACATTTTCAAGAAGAAGAAGAAGAACAATCAAATTCAATCAAGAGTCTTCTTCTCTCTATTCACAGGACAAATTCAAAGGACAACAAAACTTTATCTGTCAAAAGAAGTTCCTGAAGCATTTCTGGTCCAGGCATTCTAGGTCTTTGAAGAGCTATCACCCTAAAGCAGTGCTCCAGCATTCCTGACCAATTCAAGATCTCAGGGGGAGCAAGATCTGCTACAATCAATCCACAAGTCTTCTCTCTGATTGTTGATAGAGAAGACACCATCTCTTTTACTTCCAATTCCTGTACAGAGTTTTAAATCCCTTCAAAATTATTCTGGTTGCAAGTCTCCTTCCAAAAGACTTGAGGTTTGGTTTTTGAGCACCTGAACAAAAGCTCATTGGTGTCAGACACCTGATCAAAAACCTGAGTGGATTCCTACCAGGGTGGTAGAAGAGTGGATGTACCCAGGTTGGGGAACCACTATAAAATTCTTATGTCGTATGATTGCTCTTTTCTTTTGTTTTCTGGCTATGTTCTGTGATTGCTCTGTATTGATCTGTGTTTAGATAGTTGTTGTGCTTACTTTATTTTATTTGCTTCCCTGTTCACTTAGGAATACAACAATAGTTGTAAAAAGTTTTAAGAAAGCACAATACTCTATTCACCCCCCTAGAGTATTTCAGATATAACCTGCACTTTCAAGAACACCTCAGCAAGAATGTATAAGTAATGGCGGAAAGTAAGCCAAAAGTAAACAAAGTCGCGGGGTACCAACTCAGGACCAAAGGAATATACTTAATTTAAGTCCAACAGAAATGTACAAAAGCCAAAAAAAGGAAACACTTACTCGAAGCATCACGTACCACAAAGCATCGAATGCACAAGACTATAAGGGGAGAAAGGTCATGATTAAACCATCCGGAAGGAAACAAACCCCTATTAGCTACCTGTGGTCAACTCCACCCAACAATCCAAAATGGGTAGGGTGGTCAACTCTGCCAGACACAACCCCAAAGAAAATTACCCGTCTAAAAGCGGGGGAGACTAAACACTCCACCATTGACCGCAAATGCCCCAAACATCAGGTAGATCCCCACAAAGTAGTAATAGGGAAGAAAAACAACATAAAGATCCGGGTTTAGAGCTAAGAGGCCCACAAAAACGTGCAGCTTGTCTCTCCCCATGACATCGCCACGTAGAAAACCCATGATAGAAACCTCAAGACAACAATGACATATTGGATTCTACTAAACAATTCTAGATTCAAAGCGGTTGATCAACCTTTAGGAGGAATTTACAACACTAAATAACCTCCAACGCATTCTACGAGAAAGTTACGGAACGGTAGTAAAAGTGATATTTAATCTCATCAACAAAACATATAGCACTACAAGGTTAGGTAACCAATATCAAGAACATGGAAAGTTAAATAAAAATAGACAGAGATCACGTCAACACTTAAAAACCAACAAGTTATTTATTTACCATGATAGCAAGAAGTTAGAAACTTCTACAAATCTGAAAAAGAGGAGAATGGAAGGAGAAAACCATCACTTGCCTTGGTTTTACCAGAAAAAATATGCAAACCACTCCACGTCGCAGGTCGGGGCAAAAGAAGACAGAAGGAGTCAAAATCTGAACAAGAATGGTCGAAATAGAGGTTAGGGCCAAAAACCCTAGCGAGAAAAACTCAGGGAATGGGGAAATTTACCACAATGGCGCAGCTCTCATTGAGACTTTTTCGGATCTATATTCGGTTGAAGATTTCGAGCACCGGAGCACCGTCGGCGGCCATCGGAAGAATCACAAAAAACTCTCTCTCTCCCACGCCACTCTGGTTCGGAAGATCAACAGGAAATTGGTCCAAAGTGAAGGAGGAAAAAGAAGATAACTATTTATATACTAAGGGTATTATTAGGTTAATCAACACTTAAGCATATCAAACCGAGATCGGGTGAACCAGACATCTCGAGAAAAGAGGTTGTTCTCAAGAACACAAATTGTTCTCGAGAAGGAATTTGCTGCTCTCGAGAACACAGAAGTTGTTCACGAGAAGAAGAATTTGCTCTCGGGATGAAGGACTATTCTCGAGAACATAGGAGTTGTTCTCGAGAAGAAAGATTTGCTCTCAAGAATACAGAAGCAGTTCTCGAGAAGAATGAACTGATCCCAAGAAGAAAAGGTTGTTCTCGAGAAAAAGATTGTTCTCGAGAAAAGATGAATCTGTTCTCGAGAAGAAAGGGCTTTTCTCGAGAAGAAAGGGCTGTTCTTGAGAAGAAGGAAACAAAATCCCGAGAAGAAGGAATCACATCTCGAGAGCGGAAGAACACACCTCTCGGGAACAAAAGACCATTCTCGAGTACAACAAGTCTTCTCGAGAACAAGCTCTCGAGTACATGGAGAAACACTTCTCGGAACAAGCAGGAAGGAAAGAAAATTTTCTTGATGCATCGTTGAGCTCCGCTCGGTGATCGTAAAATATAGGGAAAACCCGATCGACGAATTGAGTTCAAAATTCATAGAATGCAACCCAGTTCAACGATTTCTGCTCGGATTTCGTCGAACTCAAAACCCAGAACAACCCGACTCATAGCTGAGCATAGATCGACGATCGTCGAGGTCAGCTCGATGATCGTCGACCTCCAATCGACACTTCGCTAAACTCCAGGTAGCGCCCCAAAACTGTGCCACCCGCCTCTAGTCGACGAAATCCTACCCAAAGGAGGTCTTCCCAGGAATCAAAACAACATAGGGCTTATAATAATTAGAAATAACTTATCATCTTCAGAATAGCTCAACAAGGAAGATAGGAGTTCTAAACAGAGCCCAAATTCACATTGAATTTTAAACGAATTCAGCAGCGAAGAAAACCCTAGAATCTGATGTACCATTCTTGAGATACTATCAACAAAAGCTTACACAAGCATGGAATATCCTCACAAGGATGCAAACACGCACCGGGACTCCAAAATGCACGGAACGCAATAGAACCGGACAAGTCCAAGTCCTCAAAACCTCAACTTTTATAACAGGGAAGTCATTCCAACCCAACAGAATCCCAAAATCTGGATAAATAGGCCCGATAGATGCGAAAACGTACAAACGGTGCAACGCCGTCAACAAAATGAGAAAGGATAATGCCCTGACATCGAAATTATGACGTCGACAAACCAAATAATGACATCAGAAAATTGGGGGCATTACAGTCACACCCCCTAAAAAGAAGTTTCGTCCCGAAACTTAACACAACCTAAAAATCCAACCCAAAACAAAACACAATTATTACCAACAACTCGATTACATACCTGAACTAAGGGAAGAGATGTGGATGAGATTCTCTCATTGTCGATTCCAATTCCCACGTCGCACTCTCGACGTCTTGATTTCGCCAGAGAACCTTAACCATAGTGATGGTCCTTCTCCGCAACACTCGATCTTGAGAATCTAAAATACGAATAGGTTCTTCCACGTACGTAAGGTTAGGCTGAATATGGGGCACCGAGTCGAGGAGTTGACGATCATGAAAGATATGGTACCTAAACACCTAAAGTGGGGGTGAATAGGTGACCTAATCCTTTTTAAACTTTAATGGCAGCCAACAGTTTATAACACAGATTTCTAACTATTCTATCACAGCAAACACACAACATACACAACAACAATCACATCAAAGCACAGTATACACAGTGGTTTATAGTGGTTCCCCAAGATATGGGTACATCCACTTTCCCCCTTCGCCTATCTAGCAGTGTACTAGATTCGGCCAAACTCCTCCACTGTCTCAGAACCCAAAATGGTTCCTACACCTCAGGCCCAAAGCCTTACAACTCAGCTTTATCCCAAAGCCTACACTCAGCCAATCAAGGCCTACACTCAGCCAACCAAGGCCTACACTCAGCCAACCAAGGCCTACACTCAGAGATCTCAATCTCCTACACTCAGGCTCTCAAGCCCTACCCTCAGCCTTTATAATTATAGGCTTACAATTCACTCAGATCCAAAGGATCCTACAAGTTAAAAATGTATTACAAATATTAACTTAACAACTCAGAAATGAAAGAGGGGAGTTGAGAGTTTCTTGATGAGTTCTTGTAAGAACTCAGTTGCATTCAATCTGACTTAGCTTTCTTCAAAGCTTCTTGAGTAGAACTGAATAAGACTGAATCCTCCTGCAGTTGTTCCTTGACCTCTGCCACTTAAGATCCAGAATGTATCTGAATCCTTCTTCTCAGCCTAGTTCCAGAGGCTGATTTCTTGGATGGAGCCCTCTCTCTCCAACTTCTTAGATCTGCACTTGGACTGCAAGATCTTCTTGTATTGATACTCTTGGTATCACTTTGATAACTTGTTCTTCAACAATGTGATCAATCTGAACCACTCTTGAACTACTATTTCTGTAAACTGAAGGTGCCTATTTATAGGCCTTCTTCATGGTAACCGGCTGGTCCGGTCCATAACGGACTTCTGATATCTCTGACAGGTGCTGTACACTGGCTGGAACGGCAGCTGTCAAGTCATCCAGTCATTTCTTGAAAATCTCTAATCTGTCTGAAAGTGTCGAGACTTTCTGTCTTTACGTGTCGACACTTATAGACCAAGTGTCGACACATGCTGTGTAAGTGTCGACACAAGTCTACAAGGTGTCGACACAACTCCTTGTATGTCTCGACACAGATTCTTCTTCAGGTGTCGACACTGAAATTGAGTGTCGACACAAGTACTTGATCTTCTAGCTTTTGCTGAATTCTTCTAAGTGTCGACACATCACCTTTGTGTCGACACATCTTCTTGTGTTGAATCGGTCATGTGTCGACACTACTTCTTGGTGTCGACATATAGTCTTCTATGTTGATACTTGCTGAGTGTCGACACAGCTCCTTGTGTCGACACACCTTCTTCTTGTTGAGACTTCAGCTGAGTGTCGACACATTCCCTTAGTGTCGACACTTGTACTTAGAATAATTTTGTTGATCTTTCTGATCTTTGCTAAGTGTCGACACAGCTCCTTGTGTCGACACTTTCTTCAAGTGTAGAGTCTTTAGCTAAGTGTTGACACATTGTGCTGGGTGTCGACACTTACTTCATGTGTTGACTCTTCTGGTTGTGTGTCGACACATTGTGCTGGGTGTCGACACATACTTAATGTGTTGACTCTTCTGTTGAGTGTCGACACATTGTTCTGAGTGTCGACACTTTAACTTAGTCTCTGCAGACTTTTGCTGAGTGTCGACACAGCTCCAAGTGTCGACACTTTCTGGTGTAGACACAGCTTCACTGGGTGTCGACACAGCTCCTTGTGTCGACACTTTCTGTCTGCACTTTTCTTCACTGAGTGTCGACACAGCTCCCAGTGTCGACACTTTCTGTCTGGTGTCGACTCTGCATCCCAGGTGTCGACACAATGACTCCAAGTGTCGACACTGCTTGTCTGGGTGTCGACACAAGTCTTCTTAAGTGTCGACACTTTCCCTCTGGGTGTCGACACATGGACTTAGAAACTTTTTGCTTCAGTCCAGTGATTACATAACCTGCACAAGTAAACTCAACATACATCAAATACATTATGATGTATATCATTGAGTTGGGTGAGGCTTCTTCAAATCAGGTACATTTGACCAATGTACCCAACAATCTCCCCCTATTTGGAGAAGTCATAACCCTTAGTCAATGATATACACCATTCATAATTAAAAATTACAAAATGATGTAAAGCAGGTAACATATAGCAGGGTAAACATAAACATGTATTAATTCACACATGTATACACATTCATCATTTCAGAACAAATAAGAAATAGACACGTTCACAGAACAATCATGAAATATATTTATCATATATTGTTCTAATATTTTTCTTATACATCTTCAGTGGTTTACAAAAATGTTTTACATTTAAAAGATTACAAAATAATCTTCAAGTAAAATCTTAATCTATTTCTGATCAGGTTCCTTGATAACTATTCCCTTGTCAGCTTGAACTTGAGCTTTGACAGGGACATCAGCAGTTTCAGCAACAGCAGGCTTCTTACCTTTTAGATCTTTCTTTTTGAGTTCTTCTGCCTTGATCTTCTGCCTCTCAAAATAGTGATATGGCTTAGGAAAGTACTTGCTAGGCTCCACTGCAGTAGGAGGTAGCTTTCCCATCTTTGCCTTCCTTCTATATTGAACTATTGCTTCCTGCCTGATCTCATGTTTTCTCCATTCTGCTTCAGAAAACCATTTGTTCCTGTCATGAGTATTGTCCTTGGCAGCTTTCCAGGCAGTTAAAATTATATTTCTAGAGGTAGGGCTCCACTGTTCAAAGTCTGGCCTTTGTTCTGCTTGTTCCCTAAACCTCTTTTTGGACAACCTTGTCTCTTCCTCTTTCTGTAGAGCCTCTTGCATGGCTTCAGATATAGGTTGAACAACCTTTTCAATATGGACATTGTCCTTACCCTCAGGTGGGCTATACATTGTGCTCACATCTGCTTGAATCATTTCAAAGTTATGAGGTGGATAAATGACCTGAGCTACTTCTGGTTGCTCACCTCCAAAATAAGCAGGATTTAGTCCATATTCAGCAACCTCATTGTCACCACACAGAGGAGGATATCCAAGTGTAGCTCTGATGGAATTTGATATCCACTTAGCATGTTCAGAGCTTGCCTTGACTAGTACTCTCTCCCCCTTTATGACTTCTATAGCCATGTGATCTCTGACATCATCCTTCTGTAATCTGATTTGACTATCCAAGTATCTGATACCATCTTTAAAGAAAGGTTTAAGCTTTTGAAGTTGTTCATATATGACCTTTTGGGAGGCTTGGATTGCAGTCTTTACAGCAGAAATTTCCTCTTGAAATACTTTATCAAAATCAGCTTTAGCAGCAGTAGATGTAGAAGGTTCAGCAGCCTTATTCTTCAACTCAGTGACTATAGCATTATGGGAGGCAGTCAAATTGTCATTCATTCTTAATTGATTCTCAAGAACATATCCTTGTTTCAATGCTATATCATCCACCCGTGCCTTGATCTTCTCTTGGTGTGTTGCCAAATACACCACTGCATTGCCACCTTTGTGGAAGCAATCAGTCATTTCCTTTTTGTTAAGGTTCATTTCAAACCTTATAGACTTTATTTCCTGGGCCAGATCAAATTGAAGTGATTTCTGCCCTTCATCTACATACTTCTCTATGGCCTGCCTTTGCTCATCCAACTTTATCTGTAGTGCAACCATTAAAGCACTATAATTAGCAGTTGGAGCTTACTGAACTATAGGCTGTGGTGCAATTGATTGCAGAGCCTTCTTATAACTTTGACTTCTTCTTTTGAAGACATACAGTTTCTTCTTCTTTGCCCTAGTACTCTCCTCATCTTCAGAGGCAGAAGTGTTGGCTATGTCAACCCTCTCCTTAGGGCTTTGAGGCTTGTCAGCTTGCACATCTTGTGCCTTCTCAGTTTCTTGCCTTATAGGCTCTTCCAGAACTTGCATTTGCTCCCCCTCAGCAGCAGCATTCTCTCCTTCAGCAGCGTCAATTTCCTTGTCAAAATCTGCTTGATCTAGATTTAGAAATAAATCTTCCATGGTGTATTCAGGGGGTGAAGAAGCTGGAGACATTCTTTGCTCTTCAACTACTGGATCAGGAATCTCTTCTTGTACAGCAGATGTGTCTTTTATAACAACATCTGGAGCTTGACTAGGCAGCTGAGTTTGCTGAGGAACATCAGACAAATCAGCATCTTCTTGAAGATATGCTAAAGTATTTAGGTCAGTGAGTACCTCTTGTATGATGGTGGTGGCTTGCTCACTGTCCAGTGTAGATGGTTCTTCTACAACTGGAGGCTCCCCCTGGCTGTGATCCTTGTGGATGGGGCTAGCTTCTGGCAGCTCCCCCTGGATCTCAGCAATCTCTTGAGCAGCAGGAGATTTCACTACAACCTCTTCCTCTTGATCATCAGGAGTGAAAACAACATGTTCTTCACTCCCTGAACTGCTGGAGGACTCTTGTGCCATTGGAGCAGTTTTTCTCTTTTTCTTTCGGGGAATCTCCTTCTCAGTAATTGTCTTCTCTAGGGTTGGCATTTCCTTGGACAACACCCTGTCTCATCTAGAAAAGATCCTTAGATCCATCTTCCTCATATGATTTATCTTGATGCCTGCAGCAGTACTCATTACCTCTGGTATCACACTAGCTAGGTATAGACTGATGATTCTGCCCAGATTGGGCTTTTTCAAGCTCTCCTTAATCTTCTCATAAACCACTATTAACCAGTCTGTTTTCAGAGTGAATATGATCCTTGTCATGATTCCAAACATATAGGCAGACACTCTGTCATGCCCTCCAGGTTTGCTGAGTAAGACCTTTCCCACAATCTCAGACATGAACTTCCCTTGATTATTCATGTCTTTCCTGTTGAAAACAGAACCTATCTTCATCTTTGGATCAAGTCCACACCAGGTTAGAGCTTCCCTGGTCTTGGATGTAGTAAGTTCTTCTTCATCTTGAGTTCTTGGCAATTGAAGAATCTTCCTTAGACTTTTTGGGGTTACCTTAACCTTTTTTCCATGAACTCTGGATTTGATTTTGTATCCAGATTCATCTACTGCAGCTCCATTAAGGAATTCAAGCACCTCCTTCTTCCATATCTTAGTTGGTTCTTAAACTAAGTACTCTAACCCTGAATCGGCGACTAGGGTTACTATTGCCCTGATTTCTTGATCAGCATCGTCGAACGCGCCGCGCACAAGCTCATATCCTTCGTTAACGTTCTCCTCAAGCTTAGGTGACATTAGGGTTTGTAGAAGTTGTCTTTAGAAAAGAGAGGTGTCGACACAGTAGTTTTGGTCTCGAAACTTTGAAAGCGTGTCGACAAACAAAGACAGAACCCTATTTATACCTTTCTAATTTTGAAGATGAACAGGCGGGACAGCTAACTTAAAATGTGTCGACACTGGCAATAAGTATCGACACTGACTTATAATGTCTCGACACATATGTGTCGACACAAGTTTAGTCAACAGATTTTATGTGTCGACACTTGGTTATGTGTCGACACAACATAACTCGACACATTGTCGAGACTTTACTTAGAAAATTCTGAGTAAAACATAAGTGTCGACACCACTTTGGATGTGTCGACACCTACTGGACATGTGTCGACACTAACATTCTGAAGTGTCGACACCAACATCCTGGATGTGTCGACACCTTTTTCCTGAAGTGTCGACACCACTATTCTGTGTCGACATAGACTTGTCTATGTGTCGACACCTTTTTACTTAGCCAATTTTAATTCTGTAAACTTACTCTAAGTTTAACATTCCTAGTTCAATTTTGAATCTATTGAACTTAGCTTCTTCTAGGGGCTTAGTAAATATATCAGCTATTTGATTATCAGTTTTAACATATTCAAGTAAAATATCTTCTCTTTCTACATGATCCCTAAGAAAATGATATTTAATTTCAATATGTTTAGTTCTACTATGTGATACCGGGTTATTAGCTATTGAAATAGCACTTGTAGAATCACAAAAAAGTGGAGTTCTACTTACCTGAAATCCATAGTCCTCTAGCTGATGTTGTATCCACAAAACTTGAGTACAACAACTTCTTGCAGCTACATACTCTGACTCTGCTGTGGAGATAGTCACATTGGTTTGCTTTTTGTTACTCCATGAAATTAGTCTCCCAACTAGGAATTGACAGGTTCCAGTAGTGCTCTTTCTATCTTCTTTGCATCCTGCAAAGTCTGCATCTGAATAACTTGTTAGATCAAAATCTCCATTCCTAGGGTACCAGAGGCCTAGATAGGGAGTGCCCTTTATATATCTCAATATTCTTTTGACTGCTGTCAAATGAGACTCTTTAGGGCAGGCTTGATACCTGGCACAAACACATGTAGCATACATGATGTCAGGTCTACTAGCAGTCAAGTATAATAGGGAGCCAACTATCCCTCTATACAAGGTTTCATCTACAGGTTTCCCTGCATCATCCTTGCTAAGAGACATACTTGACCCCATAGGAGTCTTCATGGTGCTGGATGAATCCATACCATACTTCCTTATGAGTTCTAGGGTGAACTTGGACTGACATATGGATAAACCACTTTCAGTCTGTTTAACTTGGAGACCCAAGAAAAACTTCAGCTCTCCCATACTACTCATCTCAAACTGACCTTGCATAAGTTTTGCAAACTTTTTGCAAAGGCTGCTTTCAGTAGACCCAAATATAATGTCATCTACATATATTTGGACTAGTATAACTTTGCCTCTAGATTCCCTAAGGAATAGAGTCTTATCTATTTTCCCCCTTGAGAACTTGTTCTCAATGAGGAAACTAGATAGGGTTTCATACCAAGCCCTACGGGCTTGCTTTAACCCATATAAAGTTTTCCTAAGTCTATAGACATGATGAGGTAGAGTTGGATCAACAAAACCTGAAGGCTGTTCCACATAGACTTCTTCTTTAAGATTACCATTTAGGAATGCTGACTTGACATCCATTTGGTATACCTTGAATCCTTGATAGGTTGCATAGGCCAAGAACATTCTTATGGCTTCCAGTCTGGCTACTGGAGCAAAGGTTTGATCAAAATCAATACCTTATTCTTGCATATATCCTTTAGCAACCAGTCTAGCCTTATTCTTAATGATGACCCCTTGTTCATCCATCTTATTCCTATAGATCCACTTAGTTCCTATTACATTGTGGTCTTTAGGTATAAAAACAAGTTCCCAGACCTTGCACCTCTTGAACTGATTAAGCTCTTCTTGCATTGCTTCAGTCCATTGTGGATCTTGTATTGCTTCTTCAAACTTCTTAGGTTCAACTTGTGACAGAAAGCTGGAATAGATTGCTGCATTCAAGTTTCTACTCCTGGTTTGAACTCCTTGTCTTGGATCTCCAATAATCAGCTCTACTGGATGATCTCTAAGATGTCTGTGGGCTGGAGGCATCCTAACTTCTGGTTGAACCACTTCAGCATCTACATCATGTTGTATTCCTTGTATTTCTTCAGCAATTGGCACATGTAGTTCTCCCCCTGGGCAACAGCTACTTTCTTCTACTTGCTGTCTTGCAGCAGGCACTTCTTCTATAGTAAGCTTGTCAATTTTCTTTGTCAAACCTGTGGGGCTGCATACACTACTAGACAACTCATTATTAATAAGTTTAGTCTCATCAAAAACTACATGCACTGATTCTTCTACAACTTGTGTAGTCAAGTTGTAGACTCTATAAGCCTTACTATTATTACTGTACCCAACAAAAATTCCCTCTTGGGACTTGGCAGCAAACTTAGTTAAGTAAGACTTCCCATTGTTAAGTATGAAGCATTTACAACCAAAGATCCTAAAATAGGATAGGTTTGGTTTCCTGCCTTTCACAACTTCATAGGGGGTCTTATTTAGCCTTTTAGTGATGGTAGCCCTATTTATAACGTGGCATGCAGTATTAACTGCTTCAGCCCAGAAATATTCTGGTAGTGATGTATCACTTAGTAGGGTCCTACCAGCCTCTATCAAGGTTCTATTCTTCCTCTCAGCAATGCCATTTTGCTGAGGTGTTCTAGGTGAAGAGAATTCTTGAAATATCCCAAAGTCTTCACACAGTTTTGTCATGCTATCAGACTGAAATTCAGTACCATGGTCACTTCTAATTTTGACCACTGTACTATTTAGTTCATTCTGAATTTGCTTGACAAAGCTATAGAAGACACTAGGTGTTTCAGATTTCTGTCTTAAGAAGAACACCCAGGAAAACCTTTAGTAGTCATCTACAACTACAAAGGTATAGACCTTCCTACCTAAGCTGTGAACTGGCATTGGACCAAAGAGATCCATATGCAAGAGGTATAAACACCTCACAGCATCTTTGTTTTCTATGCTTCTAAAGGTGGATTTAGTCTGCTTGCCCTTTTGACAAGCTGAGCAAATACCATCTTTAACAAACTTAACTTGAGGACCATTCCTCACTAACTCTTTGCTAAAGAGTTTGCTAATAGTCTTGTAGTTAAGATGGGCAAGCCTCTTGTGCCATTTGACACAATGAGA
This sequence comes from Platanthera guangdongensis, assembly GCA_039583875.1. Taxonomy (NCBI): domain Eukaryota; kingdom Viridiplantae; phylum Streptophyta; class Magnoliopsida; order Asparagales; family Orchidaceae; genus Platanthera; species Platanthera guangdongensis. The sequence continues at coordinate 155,245,929 of CM077158.1, forward strand.
GACTGTCTCATCAGCTACAAGACAAACTGGAGAACCATTGTTCTCAACCATAATGTCTAGACAGTAGACATTCCTCTTCCTATAACCTGTCAAAATGATCTCTTGATCACTTGACCTCTTGATATGACAACCATTTTTAACAAATGAGATGTCATACCCTACATCACTTAATTGACTTATACTTATTAGGTTGTGTTTCAACCCTTTAACATAAGCCACTTGAGTAATGGTAACCAAGTTTGTAGAAATGTTACCAAACCCTTTGATGATTCCTTTTTCAGAACCACCAAAGGTGACTTTTGGACCATCTTTTACTGGAATGTAGTCCTTTAGTAATCTTCTAGTTCCAGTCATATGTCTGGAACATCCACTGTCCAAGTACCATGTTGGGGTATGGCCACTTGGACTCACCTGCAAAACAGATTAATAAACCTTAGAACCCAAAGAATTCTTGTGTTCTTGGTACTTGTTAGTCTGCAATCTGACAAAGCTACCCACTGGCTTTCCAACAGGTAGTTTGGTACTCACTTTGGCACTAGCATTGTGCCAACAGTCCACTGCAAAATGGCCAACTTTGCCACAGCACCAACATTCAAACTTATTATACCTTTGCTTAGGTACAGCCTTGGCTGTCTTGTCTACAACAGCCTTGTTGAATGTTGGGGCTTTGCCCTTGGACTTAGACTTGGACTGCTCAGTCCCTGCAGGTCTAATAAAGCCCAGTCCAGCCTTGCCTTTATGATGAACAAATTCATCAATTAAAGGTAGCACTGACTTAGGTTTAGAAAACCTAGCAACAAGATCTCTCTCTTTCTGAAGATTGATCTCCAGACTCTTGATTTGATCATTTTTAAATGATATAGTACCCATCTGAATCACTGTTATGTGTTTTAGCCTAGCTATCTCATTCAACTTTTGATCAAATTGCTTCTCAAAATCTGTTGCAGCAGCTTTAAGATCAGCAATTTCCTTTGCCTGACTTTTGGCTAGGGACTTGCTTTTCTTGTAAGCCTGCATCAGCACCTTATATTCATCTATAAGCTGATGAATATCATCCTCAGACTCAGATACATTCTCATCACTTGATGAAGAAGAATCTGAATCTGAACTAGAACAAGAAACTGAATTTAAACTTGAACTTTGTACCTGACTGGGTCCTGGCTGCTCCAGGATTTTGGCACTCTCTGTCAAAGCCATTAGCCCTTGGCCTTGACTGTCTTCTTGTTCATAAATAGACTCCATTAACTGCATGAATTCTTCCTCTTCTTCTTCAGCAAACAGCCCTATGTAGGCTTCAGCCTCAAACTCAGTTTCTGAAGAAGAGATATCAGATAGAGTCTTCTCCTTCTTGACAACAAAAGACTTCTCTTTCTTGCCTTTGAAGTGAGCCTTTTTCCTTTCACCAGATTCCTTTCTCTTCTCTGGACAATCTGCAATAACATTGCCCTGTCTATTGCAGCAATAGCACACTATCTTAGATCCAGTTGTCTTGCTTGACTTTGTCCTCTTCCTGTCTTTCTTTGAAGGCTTTTTCTCCTGATAAAAGACTTCCTTTCCCTTTGAAGTAGAAGGTCTTGACCTCCACTGTTTCTTCTTCAAGAATTTCTGAAAGTGTCTAGTGAAGGCAGCAAAGTCTTCATCACTTTCACTGCTCTTAGTCTTTGTGCTGACTGACTCATCTGATTCTGATTTAACTACCTCTGGAGGTGGAGTTGATGACTTATTCCTGCACTTTCTGGGAACTTATGTCTTGAAAGCAACTGATCTTTCCTTGTGTTCAATTCTTGTTGACTTCTCCTCCTCTTTCCTCACTGTCAATTGCATTTTATAAGACAATAACTTGCCAAACAGTGTAGGAGGAGGAATTTCCCCCAACTTAGCCATTTCTATAATGGCACAGATCTTTGTGTCCCAATCTTTGGTTAGGGACCTTAGGAACTTGTCATTTAGTTCATAGTTACTGAACTCTCTTCCATAAGACATGAGTTCATTAACTATTCTATAGAACTTCTTGTAGCACTCAGTTATGCTATCACCTTTACCTTGTCTAAAACTCTCATACTCCTGATTTAGCGAGGATTTTCTATCTTGTCTAACTTCTTCAGATCCTTCCATATACACTATAAGAGTGTCCCACATCTCCTTGGCTGTCTTACAGTGTATAAGATTCTGAAATGTTGCATCATCAATGGCACTCACTATTATGTTCTGTGCCCTCTTGTCCATTGTGGCTAGGACAATCTCATCCTTAGTCATCTCAGAGAAATTCTTTGGAGTTCTCTGATTTGCATCTAAAACTGAAATCTTCATGGGCACATAAGGCCCTTCCTTTACTGTGATGTAGATTCTAGGGTCTGAGGCCTCCATAAACAGCCTTACCCTTTCCTTCCAGATCCCAAAGATCTCTTTCCTGTATATGGGTAATTTCATGGAACCCAATTCCTTGTGATTCTCAGAGGAACCCATGTTTCTTGATTTTCTTGAATTTCTTGAATCTGTGTTTTGCCTTACACTGAATCTGCCAAACAGGATCTCCTCAGACTGTTAGTCCTTTTTGAGCAACCTGCCTCTGATACCACTTGAAAGATATGGTACCTAAACACCTAGAGGGGGGGTGAATAGGTGACCTAATCCTTTTTAAACTTTAATGGCAGCCAACAGTTTATAACACAGATTTCTAACTATTCTATCACAGCAAACACACAACATACACAGCAACAATCACAGCACAGCACAGTATACACAGTGGTTTATAGTGGTTCCCCAAGATATGGGTACATCCACTTTCCCCCTTCGCCTATCTAGCAGTGTACTAGATTCGGCCAAACTCCTCCACTGTCTCAGAACCCAAAATGGTTCCTACACCTCAGGCCCAAAGCCTTACAACTCAGCTTTATCCCAAAGCCTACACTCAGCCAATCAAGGCCTACACTCAGCCAACCAAGTCCTACACTCAGCCAACCAAGGCCTACACTCAGAGATCTCAATCTCCTACACTCAGGCTCTCAAGCCCTACCCTCAGCCTTTATAATTATAAGCTTACAATTCACTCAGATCCAAAGGATCCTACAAGTTAAAAATGTATTACAAATATTAACTCAACAACTCAGAAATGAAAGAGGGGAGTTGAGAGTTTCTTGATGAGTTCTTGGAATAACTCAGCTGGATTCAATATGACTTAGCTTTCTTCAAAGCTTCTTGAGTAGAACTGAATAAGACTGAATCCTCCTGCAGTTGTTCCTTGACCTCTGCCACTTAAGATCCAGAATGTATCTGAATCCTTCTTCTCAGCCTAGTTCCAGAGGCTGATTTCTTGGATGGAGCCCTCTCTCTCCAACTTCTTTGATCTGCACTTGTACTGCAAGATCTTCTTGTGTTGATACTCTTGGTATCACTTTGATAACTTGTTCTTCAACAATGTGATCAATCTGAACCACTCTTGAACTACTATTTCTGTAAACTGAAGGTGCCTATTTATAGGCCTTCTTCATGGTAACCGGCTGGTCCGGTCCATAACTGACTTCTGATATCTCTGACAGGTGCTGTAGACCGGCTGGAACGGCAGCTGTCAAGTCATCCAGTCATTTCTTGAAAATCTCTAATCTGTCTGAAAGTGTCGACACTTATAGACCAAGTGTCGACACATGCTGTGTAAGTGTCGACACAAGTCTACAATGTGTCGACACAACTCCTTGTATGTCTCGACACAGATTCTTCTTCAGGTGTCGACACTGAAATTGAGTGTCGACACAAGTACTTGATCTTCTAGCGTTTGCTGAATTCTTCTAAGTGTCGACACATCACCTTTGTGTCGACACATCTTCTTGTGTTGAATCGGTCAAGTGTCGACACTACTTCTTGGTGTCGACACATAGTCTTCTATGTTGATACTTGTTGAGTGTCGACACAGCTCCTTATGTCGACATACCTTCTTCTTGTTGAGACTTCAGCTGAGTGTCGACACATTCCCTTAGTGTCGACACTTGTACTTAGAATAATTTTGTTGATCTTTCTGATCTTTGCTAAGTGTCGACACAGCTCCTTGTGTAGACACTTTCTTCAAGTGTAGAGTCTTTAGCTAAGTGTCGACACATTGTGCTGGGTGTCGACACTTACTTCATATGTTGACTCTTCTAGTTGTGTGTCGACACATTGTAATGGGTGTCGACACATACTTAATGTGTTGACTCTTCTGTTGAGTGTCGACACATTGTTCTAAGTGTCGACACTTTAACTTAGTCTCTGCAGACTTTTGCTGAGTGTCGACACAGCTCCAAGTGTCGACACTTTCTGGTGTAGACACAGCTTCACTGGGTGTCGACACAGCTCCTTGTGTCGACACTTTCTGTCTGCACTTTTCTTCACTGAGTGTCGACACAGCTCCAAGTGTCGACACTTTCTATCTGGTGTCGACTCTGCATCCCAGGTGTCGACACAATGACTCCAAGTGTCGACACTGCTTGTCTGGGTGTCGACGCAAGTCTTCTTAAGTGTCGACACTTTCCCTCTGGGTGTCGACACATGGACTTAGAAACTTTTTGCTTCAGTCCAGTGATTACATAACCTGCACAAGTAAACTCAACATACATCAAATACATTATGATGTATATCATTGAGTTGGGTGAGGCTTCTTCAAATCAGGTACATTTGACCAATGTACCCAACAGATCATTATGAGTACACTTCCGCAATTGGCTTACATGGAACACATTATGGACACCAGGGAAGGTAGCCGACAACTCTAGCCTATAAGCTAACACTCCGATGTGCTCAAGAATCTGAAAAGGTCCCACATACTGGGGGTATAACTTGTGGTTCCTTCCAAACCTTTTAACACCTGACATCGGAGAAGATTTCAGAAAAACCATGTTCACAACGGCAAACTCCAGATCAACCCTTCGTTGATTATCATATTTCTCATAGCGTTATTGTGCTACACGGAGCTTTTCTCGAATATTAGTCACGACATAATTCATCCCTTCAAGGGCTTCTAGACCTAGCAACGGTCTCTCACCAACTTCATCCCAAAACAAAGGAGTTTTACAACGCCTCCCATATAAGGCCTCAAACGGGGCTATCTGCAGACTCTCTTGATAACTATTATTGTATGCAAACTCCATGAGTCTGAGACGCTCATCCCAAGCGCCACCGTGGTCCAAAACATAACATCTGATCATATCTTCCACTATCTGATTTACTCTTTCCGTCCGACAGTTCGTCTGCGGATGATAGGCGGTGGAATACCTCAAATCGGTACCCAACCCCTCCTGTAATCTCTTCCAAAAATGAGACGTAAATCTAGAGTCTCGATCAGATATAATACTAATTGGCACTCCATGTAATCTAATGACTTCATTTAAATATAGCTCATTTATCTTCTTTATGCGGTAATCAATCTTAAAAGGCATAAAGTGAGCACACTTCGTTAGTCTATCAAAAATAACCCAGACTGAATCGTGACCTCGGGGAGATCTCAGTAACCTAGTAATGAAATCCATTGAGATACTCTCCCACTTTCTACTCGGAATTTCTAAGGGTGTTAGCTTATCACTAGGTCTTCCATGATCGGCCTTTACTCGCTTGCATGTAAAACAATCTGAAATGAACTTCACTATGTCACCTTTCATTCCGAACCACCAGGCAATCTGCTTCAAATCTTGGTACATCTTAGTTGAACCTGGGTGGTAGGCAACACTGGAACCATGAGCCTCACTGCACAACTTAACTCGAATATCTTCAACATTGGGGATGGAAAATCTACCGCAGTACTTCAAGTTAACCATGTCATCGATCGAAAAATATGGGAACTCTCCCTTCTCAGTCCTCTTATAGAGGTGTAATAACTCAGGGTCTTTCTTCTGATGTTGTCTTGTGAGTGCAATCCATGAAGGCTCAGCTACCTCCAAACTATTTGACAAATTACAACTCCCAACAGAAATATTCGTCAAGAGAAATTCTTTTACCAGCAAATCCACAGAAAGATTAAAAATTTTCCCCGTCTTTCTACTCAGGGCGTTGACTACCACATTTGATTTGCCTGGATGGTACTGGTTCTCAACATCATAATCAGCAACATACTCTAACCATCTTCGCTGGCACAGATTTAACTATCTTTGAGTGAAAACGCACTTTAAACTTTTATGATCGGTATAAATCTTGCATATTACGCCATACAACAAGTGCCTCCACAATTTTACTGCATAAATTACTGGCGCGAACTCTTGATCATGCGTAGGGTAGTTCTTTTCATGTACCTTTAGCTGTGTTGACCCATACACAATTACCTTGCCTTCCTGCATCAACACACAACCCAGACCAACATGAGATGCCTCTACATACACCGCATATTCTAACCCTTCAGTAGGAAGAGACAAAACTGGAGCAGTGCACAATCTGCTCTTCAATTCCAGAATTTCTTCCTCGCACTTATCGCTCCAAATGAAAGTTGCGTTCTTCTGCGTCAGTTTAGTCAAAGGCATATATAACGTAGAAAAACCCTCTACAAACATCCTATAATAGACAACCAACCCTAGGAAGATCTTTATCTCCTTGGGGGTGGTGGGCCTTTTCCAATCCATAACAGCAGTCACCTTCTCAGGGTCAACACAAATTCCATTTTTATTTACCACATGACCGAAGAAGGAAACTTGAGGCAACCAAAACTCAAACTTACTTAGCTTGGCATATAGCTTATGCTCCCTCAAAGTAGACAAAACTAAACGCAAGTGCTGGGTATGCTCATCAGTACTGCAGGAATACACCAAAACGTCATCTATAGACACGACCATGAAACGGTCCAAAAAATCCTTGAACACACGGTTAATCATATCCATAAAGGCAGAGGGAGCATTGGTCAAACCAAAGGACATTACCAGAAACTCAAAATGACCATATCGCGAACGGAAGGCAGTCAGTGGAATATCTGACTCACGAATCCTCAACTGGTAGTAGCCTTAACGAAGATCGGTATTTGAAAACACATAGCTACCAGACAACTAATCAAACAGATCATTAATCCTAGGCATGAGATATCTATTCTTAATAGGTGACTTTATTCATCTCTCTATAGTCAATAAACAGCCTCATAGATCCGTCCTTTTTCTTTACAAACAAGACGGGTGCACCCCAAGGAGAAGAACTCGGCCTAATAAAACCACTATGGAGCAACTCATCCAACTGAGTACGCAGCTCCTCCAACTCACGTGGGGTCATCCGGTATGGCGCCTTAGCAATAGGATGGGTACCCGACTCCAGATCTATGACAAACTCCACGTCCCTCTCAGGCGGGAGACCAAGAAGATTAGCTGGAAAAACATTCGGAAACTCACACCCCATCGGAATCTCCTCTATACGCATCAAGCTAACAATGGTCTCCAAAAATGAAACCAAACAAGCAAAACATCTAGAATTTAAAAGCTTCCGAGCACGTATATCAGATATAATCGGAGAAACTTGCTGTGGAAAACCATAAACACTCCTGGGATGACTATTATCCATCTTGAAGTTCAAGCGCTTAACCCTACACTAGATAAAACATCATATTTGGACAACCAGTCCATGCCCAAGATCACATCAAAATCTTCCAAGTCTATCATCTTCAAATCAACAACTGCTAGAAAATTGCCTAACAAAATCGGACAACTCCGGACACCTTGGTTCGACAACACCGAATCACCGTAAGGATACTTGACTTGAAATGCATCGCCAACTTGATCAAGAGTCAAACGATGACACTCAACAAATGCCCGAGCAACAAATGAGTGGGTAGCATCATAATCAAAGAGAACATGCGCCCAACGGTTCTTTACTTTAAATTTCCCTATATAAATGCTTGCATAACTAATCGAACCGCATTGAAACTACAACTACAAGCTAAAACAAAAACAAAACCAGGTTAGAAACTAACCTGAAATCACTTGGGTAGAAGTCTGGGCCTCCTCCTGAGATAGCATGTTCAACTTTCCCTTCCCTTTGTCTATGGGGTACGGGCTGCGACAGTGGCAAGGCCCGAAGCGACACTGGCTGCAGCGCAGGCTGAGACTACGAGCACTTCGACTCGATGTGTCCTTTCTGTCCGCACTGAAAGCAGACGCGAACCTTATCCCAATAGTGGGTAGCATCATGCCCCTTCCATTTGCATGAAGTACAAACCAAATCTCCCTTAGGAGCACCCTGGATCGCATGGACCTGCTCCTATTTCTAAGCTCCTATCCTCTGGAAACATTTATCAAACGGGTGGCATGGCCGGCCATAGAAACTGCAAATATCCTTGCTCCTCTTCCTCGAAGCAGCACCAGATTCCTGGAAACTCATACTCTCACCAGTCTTCCTCTTATCCCTTCTTATTTGTTGTCCTCATTTCTTGGCATTATCAATTGCCTCAACCTTAAGAGATGCTTTGACTGCTTCGACATAACTCTCTGATTTATAAGCACAAACCAACAGCTGGATGTCACTCTTTAGACAACCCAGAAAATGTTTGACTCTGCTATCCTCAGAAACTACTAAATCCGGGGCGAACCAGCTTAACTTGCTAAACTCCACCTCATACTCACTCACCGTGAGCTACCTCTACTTCAAGTGCAGGAAATCGTTTAACAAACGGTCTCGCTCAACCGACGGCAGAAACTTCTTCATCAAAAGCTTTTTGAAAACTTCCCAAGAACATCCATCCTTGAAGTTTTCCTTCTCCCTTAGCCACCAACTCTTTGCTAAACCCTTGAGCTGGTAGGCAGTGACCATTACTCTCTAGTTTGCTGAAACTCTGAAGTAAGAGAACATTCTCTTTGATGGCTATAATCCAGTCATCCAAAGCCATAAAGTCTTCCCTAACATCATAGGTAGGGGGTCCTAATCGTTGGAAGTGCAAGATGAAGTTCATCTCTGGTGGCAGCACGGCTTGGGGAACCAGAGGAGTAGGAGGAACTGGAACACCTTGACCCACTACCAGGTCCTGGACTCTAAGCGGCTGCCCTGCAACAACAGACAACAAGGTTTGGATCTGCGAGTGTATCTCCAACATTTGCCTAGACAAAGCTTCATTGCTCTATCGTAATCCTTCAATCATGGCCTTGTTTTGAGCACCAGACGACTCTCCCTCTAAAAGGGGAGTTAGCCTCATCGTAGGACGTCTCAAAATTCTAGAAAAGTTAACGAACGACTTGTCAAAAACAATCCCAGTCCACAACTAGGCCACACAACTAGTTCAGACCATACTTAGACTCTTGCTTATGCTGCATCTTGCTCTGGGATTTTACAACGATGTTATGTCCTACGTAGGATGATATCCTATCATCCTATTTACTCATGTGCCTATGATATGAATGCATGAGTTCTTTATTCTCCTTTAAAATCATGTGTGTACATGTGTCATCATGTAAACCTTAACTTGTCACGCGTGCTTATGCGATGATATGCTCTGTATGCAGTGTTATGCATTCTAAAAAAGCCTTAATGCATGTATGAGCAACGTACACATGAAATATTATGCATCCCATACAATATAACATTGCATACAATGAGAAAATAAAATGTGCCAATGGGCACCCATGTGGTGATGGTTATGCATCCCATACTACATAACCGTCACATGTTGCCTCCTATGGTGGATCCATATACAAACACATATTATGCATCCCATACTACATAATATGCCCCAATATACTTCTATTCATGCTATGAGTGTAGTGTCGATGCTTCGGTTAAGACGTACTGATGACACATCAGTGTATGTATGCAAATGAATGAAGGGAAACAGACTAAACGAGTTTGGCTGGTTCGACCGACTTGTCAAACCAACCTCCCTATGATACCAACTGTAACAACCTGCACTTTTCACTGCCAAATAAGTATATCAGAGTAAGAGAAAAATGCGTGTCATGATGCCACGTCACTAGGGGATAACTGAGGACGCTCAGGCAAAACTCCTACTTAGCCATGAAGAAAGGTTCTTTAAGTTATTTAGAGTTAAAATCAATTTAAGTGTAGTAGTTAGCCGTATCCCTCGGCTTAGTGGATCATCTAGTCCACAAAGAAAGTAGTTATACATTGCGGAAAATACTTTTTTATGTGTTTAAACATCCTACATGAGTTTAAACGTCCCCCAGTGAACAACTCATGGTTTGCAAGACCCTAGATTTATAACGAGTTTAGCTAAAAGTCTTTATGCTAACCAAGAAGTAGTGACTTAATTTTGAAAGCGATGACATGTATGATGTACTAATAATAGGATTTTATAAGTTTAAAATATCTAACATGCAGTCTTAGCATAAAGCATGCTAGAGAGCAATTATCGCAAACACACAAAGAGAGCTAAGCAGCTAGCAAGTATCCAAAAATAACAATCTTATGGGCATCAACAAACTGACATGAAGGCACAAAAGTAAAGTATGTTTTAACTAGCAAATAAACAAAAAACAATCTACCTCACTACGGTGAGGCAAAGAACACAACCAACACTGCTGCTCAGAAACTCCAGAAACTAGCACGGCTACCATCTACAGCGCTGAACCTGAGGCATTCCAAAGACAGAACACCTCAACAAGAATGTATAAGTAATGGAGGAAAGTAAGGAAAAAGTAAACAAAGTCGAGGGGTACCTACCCAAGACCAAAGGAAAATACTTAATTTAAGTACAACAGAAATGTACAAAAGCCAAAAAAAATGAAACACTTATGCGAAGCCTCACATACCACAAAACACCCAATGCACAAGACTATAAGGGGAGAAAGGTCATGATTAAACCATCCGGAAGGAAACAAACCCCTATTAGCTACCTATGGTCAACTCCACCCAACAATCTGAAACGGGCAGGGTGGTCAACTCAGCCGGACACAACACCAGAGACAATTATCCGTCTAAAAGCGGGGGAGACTAAACACTCCACCATTCACCGCAAATGGCCCAAACATCCGATAGAGCCCACAAAGTACTAATAGGGAAGAAAAACACAGTAATGATCCAGGTTTATAGCTCAGAGGCCCACAGAAACATGCAGCTTGTCTCTCCCCACGTCATCGCCACATAGAAAAGCCATGATAGAAACCTCAAGACAACAATGACACATCAGATTCTAGTAAACAATTCTAGATTCAAAGAGGTTGATCAAACTTTAGGAGGAATTTACAACCTTAAATAACCTCTAACGCATTCTATGAGAAAGTTACGGAACGGTAGTAAAAGTGATATTTAATCTCATCAACAAAACATATAGCACTACAAGGTTAGGTAACAAATATCAAGAACATGGAAAGTTAAATAAAAAATAGATAGAGATAACGTCAACACTTAAAAACCAACAAGTAATTTATTAACCATGATAGCAAGAAGTTAGAAACTTATACAAATCTGGATAAAGAGGAGAAGGGAAGGAGAAACCACCACTTGCCTTGGTTTTACCAGAAATATTATCCAAACCACACCACGTCGCAGATCGGGGCAAAAGAAGACGGAAGGAGTCAAAATCTGAACAAGAATGGCCGAAATAGAGGTTAGGACCAAAAACCCTAGTGAGAAAAACTCAATGAATGGTGAAAATTTACCACGATGGCGTAGCTCTCATTGAGAGCTTTACGGATCTATATTTGTTTGAAGATTTCGAGAACCGGAGCACCGTCGGCGGCCACCAGAAGAATCAAGAAAAAACTCTGTCTCTCCCATGCTGCTCTAGTTCGGAAGATGAACAGGAAATTGGTCCAAAGTGAAGGAGGAAAAAGAAGATAAGTATTTATATACTAAAGGTATTATTAGGTTAATCAACACACAAGCAAATCGAACTAGGATCGGCTGAACCGGACATCTCGAGAAAAGATGTTGTTCTCGAGAACACAGAAATTGTTCTCGAGAAGGAAGTTGCTGCTATCGAGAACACATAACTTATTCTCGAGAAGTAGAATTTGCTCTCGGGAAGGATTATTCTCGATAACACAGGAGTTGTTCTCAAGAAGAAGGATTTGCTCTCGAGAATATAGAAGAAGTTCTCGAGAAGAATGAGCTTATCACGAGAAGAAAAGGTTGTTCTCGAGAAAAAGGTTGTTTTCGAAAAAAGATGAAGCTGTTCTCAAGAAGAAAGGGTTGTTCTCGAGAAGAAGGCAGCAAAATCCCGAGAAGAAGGAATCACATCTCGAGAGCGGAAGAACACACCTCTCGGGAACGAAAGACAATTCTCGAGTACAACAAGTCTTCTCGAGAACAAGCTCTCATGTACATGGAGAAACACTTCTCGGAACAAGTAGGAAGGAAAGAAAATTATCTTGATGATAGTCGAGCTCAGCTCGATACTTTGTCGAGCTCCGCTCGATGATTGTCGAACACAGGTAAAACTTGATCGACCAATTGAGTTCGAAATTCATCGAACGGAACCCAGTTCAACGATTTATGCTCGGATTTTGTTGAACTCAAAACCCAGAACAACCCGACTCATAGCCGAGATCAGCTTGATGATCGTCGAGCTCCACTCAATGATCGTTGACCTCCAATCGACACTTTGCCAAACTCTAGGTAGCGCCCCAAAACTGCGCCACCCGCCTCAGGTCGACAAAAACCTACCCAAAGGAGGGCTTCCCGAGAATCCAAACAACATAATGCTTAAAATAATCAGAAATAACTTATCATCTTCAGAATAGCTCGACAAGGAAGATAGGAGTTCTAAACAGATCCCAAATGCATATTGAATTTTAAATGAATTCAGCAGCGAAGACAACCCTAGAATCGGACGTACCATTCTAGAGACACTATCAACAAAAGCATACACAAGCAAGGAATATCCTCACAAGGATCCAAACACGCATCGAGAATCCAAAATGCTCGGAACGCAACAGAACCAGACAAGTCCAAGTCCTTAAAACCTCAACCTTTATAACATGGAAGGCATTCCAACCCAACAGAAACCCAAAATCTAGATAAATAGGCCCGACGGACGTGAAAACGCACAAACGGTGTAGCGCCATCAACAAAATGAGAAAGGGTAACGCCCTGACGTCGAAATAATGACATCGACAAACTAAATAATGACATCAGAAAATCAGGGGCATTACACCGGACAAATCCAGCTTCCACTAGCTCCTGCAGCTAGCTTCAAAACTCCACTAACTCCTTCAGAGCCATTCAGTACGGAGCTCTGGATATCGGCTTAGCCCCCGACACCAGCTGTATTTGGAAATCCTTCTCTCGATGTGAAGACAATTTTGGCAGCTTCTCCGAGAACACGTCAGCAAAGTCCCACACCACTGGGATATTAGTGATAGTGTCCTTGGCCTCGGCCATCTCAAATAGGACCTGATAGTCTTCGTCTCCCTGCATTTGGGCTTTAACGGACTGAATAGAAGAGAGTAGAATACGGGAAACTGGGACAATAACTTCGAAGGTCAGGTAGATGTCACCGTATCTCAGCACTATCCTCCTTGCTGGGCAATCAATCTGTGCATGGTTCCAAGTGAGCCATGCCATGCCCAGGACGAGATCAAAATCCAGCAACCTCAGGATCGTTGCTGGGGCCTCAAAGACCACACCATCGATGGTCACTCTCAGAATGCACTTGGCCGTAGACTAGATCTTCGTCGCGTTGGGGAGGCGCACCCTCCTAATGACTCCCTCAAAGTTCTCAATTTCGTCCAGGTCTCTGATGAACTCATCCGATACAAAATTATGTGATGCTCCATTGTCAAATACGGTACGGGCAGGCATGCCACACACCATCACTACCCCTGAGTTAGTTAAAATTATTCTTCTTAGTTATCTAGTTTCTAATTCCTTTCTAGTTCTATAGTTTTATGTTCATGTAATCTAACTTCTGGAAAGGAAGGAAACTTTAAAAAACGGGCATACCTGCTATCACCCGGTCCGGGTTCCGAGGTTAAGCCAAGTCTATGGCATACACTGCCCTCTGTCCTGCCTGTGGTCACCACCCTGAAATCAACGTCCTCAACCGCGTCCTCGACCCCCAAACTGTCGTGCAGGTGCGGAATCTTGAAGTGCTAGTGGGGGTGCTTCCCTCATGGGGGGGGGGGGGGTTCCTCTTGAAGTTCCCTGGCTAGTTAAACCGGAAACATGTTTGTGCCTATTCCATTGCCCTTGACATTTCCCGTATCTGTAATGGCTGATGAGCCAATAGCACCGGGTTCCTCTACTCCTGTCTATCCTCCTCGCAGGGTTGATCCCCATTCATTCTTTCCCCAATGACTCGACCTCTAGGAAGGTCCCTCCTACCTCCAATCACTAAGTCATTAGCCCATCTCGTCCGGCGTCGAACTGTAAGTTGGTCCGCCACTAGATTCTTGGCCATCTCCAAGATCCTGTCCAAGATCCCATTAGATACGAAGAGGAGGACCTACCTTATGTCATCACGAAGGCCCTTGTAGAACCTCTTTGCATAGCCCATGTCATCCAGCTGATATGAGTTTGCAAAATGGGCTAGATGTGTGAACTCCCGGTAATACTCCAACACCGTCCTCCCGCCCTGCCTCAATTGCAGTAACCTGTCCTCCAACTCATCCCTCGTGAACTGAGGTACAAAGAGCTCCAATAGAGCTACTCTAAACTCTTCCCAAGAAATGTCCGCGCAATCCATTCCAGCAAAGGTTGTGGCCAATAGTGACTTCCACAATCTCTTCGCGTGCGATTCCAGGCAAGAAACTTCCAAAGCCACTGCCTCCTCCATCGGGCATCGAATCCCAACCAACAACTCGTAGATAATGTCCAGCCACTCCTTTATACGGACTGCTGACTCCGTGCTAAGGTAGGATGGAGGAGAAATCCCCCGGAAGACACTCAGCTAGTTGGCCCAAGGGTTTAGCTATGGGGCTGGAGCCTGCTGAGCCTGAAGGCCTCCAGAATGGCCATCATAGTCTGCCCCTTCTGCATCTGCTGGAACGGAGTAGGGTCCGGTGGGGGTGGAATCATGTTCTGTCCATGGGGTGTACCCTACTGTGGAGTAGTGTTTGTCATAGGCTACAAGGAAAATTCCAATTATTAGTTAATGTACAAATGGAACTGACGAAAAGTGGACTTTTGCATGTGATTTCCCCCTTATGGGCACACCAATGCTTTTGGTGCAAGTTTCTCCTAAAACTAAGCTCGCGTGGGGTGGCCCGGGGTTTTGTGGACTTCTTCTCTGGGATCAATGTTGTTAAATTTTCTCACCGTGGTCAGCAAGATAGCCCAAACACCAAATTAATATCTTCGGAACTACCCAGTTCGCACGCTGAACCAGCGGAAAACCCAAGGACTAGAGGTTGCACCCAACAAAACAATGGAAGCACAAGAAGGTCTTATTATGCATTCACTTCTTTACAATCCGAGGCATACATAGCGAGACATGATTTCGCTAGTATTACAGCTGTAAACAGAAAGAACCAAAAAACAAGCCGGGCGGACAGCACCGGAGTCCGCCGAGACCGCGAGGTCGCCGAGACCGCCGAGACCGCTGAGCTCGCCCAAGCTATGCTGCAATCCGCCGAATACCACGGAGTCCGCCGAGACTGCGAGGCCGCGCGGACAGACCGTTATTCGCCTCCTGCTGAACCCGAACTGAGGAACTCCCCTACCCGCCTGAAGCTGGCGGACAGGTTATTGAAGCTAGCAAAGTTGAAACAGAATTGACAAGCCGCAGAGCGACCTCCTGCTGAGTCCGCAGAGACCGCACACTTCCAAGCACTTGACCGAAGTCACAGCCAAACTCCTGGCTCCTTGAAGTTATCCGCGCGACCTGCACACAGTAAACCGTCAGCCTGAAACAATCCGCGTGGACTGACAAACACAGACCGCAGCACTTCGCACACCCCAACTTACTGTTCACTCAAGTTACTTAGGTTACTGTAGATGTGCCAGGGGGGTCCTATTTATAGGCAAGGTGAGGAGTGTGGTCACCGCCCAAGAGATAGCGACACCACCCTCAGTCCGCGCGAATACAACCACCGTCCGCTGAGTCCGCATGGACTTAGCCAGATACCAAGGAAACCCGACAGGAGCACGACAACCGTTGACGAACCCACTCCAGTCCGCCTGAGCTAAGCGGACAAGGCATCATCCCGCAAAGCTCCAACCACTACAGGACAGCAACCCCCTTCAATGGCTGTCCGCACCAACACGAGGCAGTCCGCAAGACCCACACCTCAATCCGCCACAAGTCCACGACCAAAGGCAAACAGCAACAGTCCGCCCGGTCACGACGGACTTGGCGGATACGGCAGACACCATGAACTTGGCACAATGTGTGACCAAGTCCAAAACCATCAAGAGCCAGTGCGAGCATGGCGGACACAAAGTCCCATCCGCCAAACACCCTAGCACAGACCGCAACCAGTCCGCGAGCTCCTCGCACTTGTCCAACGCAGCAGCTTCCTCCCGGACTCCAAACACCAGGCCGCCAACTGGTCTCCACAGCAAATCGCCTGCTGTAACACCAGAGCCCGACAAGGCCTCAGCCAAGCTCTAAGCTTAGTCCGCAACAGCCAATACCGCGGACACATCAGTCCGCAAGCTTCCCGCGGACAAGAGCCAACCCGCCTTTCAGCACAAGCTTGCACCCGCGACCACTGAGCAAAGCACCAGTCCGCAAGCCTCTCTATCCGCAGATACCAGGCCGCACCAAACCGCGGACTCCATGCAACAACCCGCTCAGAACACAGCCGGCTTCCACCAGACTTCTCACCAGGCCGCAAACCTTAGTCCTCCCAGTCCGCCCAGTCCGCCAAGGCTGTCCGCCACAGGCCGCGCGGCCTGTTCCATCACCCACTTCCACTTCACAAATTTCAACACTCCCCCTTGAAGTGAGAAGTGGTGACCAAGCCAAGCAAGCTGCGTAAGCGTTCAAAGGGCCCCTTCGACAGTGGCTTCGTGAAGATGTCAGCAAGATTATCCTCACTCCGAACATGCCCGACCAGCAGAGACCCCTCCAACACCTTCTCCCTGATGAAGTGGTGATCAATCTCTATATGTTTGGTCCTGGCATGACACACTGGATTGTTTACCAGTTTGAGAGCACTCTCATTGTCACCCCGGAGTAAAGTAGGCCCTTGCACTTCTTCATGAACATCCTCTATAAGCCTCCTCAACCAAACGGCTTCCCGAGCAGCCAAGGCCGAAGCCTTATACTCCGCCTCCGTGGTTGAAACCGACACTGAGTCCTGCTTCTTGCTACACCACGAGATGCTAGCTGATCCGCAAGTGAACACATAACCTGAAGTAGACCTTCGATCATCCGAATCACCGCCATAGTCAGCATCCGTGTACCCGAGCAATGCAACCTCCGCGTCCCTTCTATAGAGGAGTCCCATGTCAGAAGAAGCCTTGACATACTTCAGAATTCCCTTCGCCGCCACTAGATGAGATTGCCTTGGTTCAGCCATATACCGACTTACTCGGCCAACAGCATAAGCGATATCCGGCCTTGTAATCGTCAGGTAAATCAAGCTCCCAACAAGAGCCCTGAACACCAAGGGATCATGAAGAACCCTTCCCTCATCCCGTCGAAGCTTCAGCCCAGATTCCAGTGGAGTAGAGCACTTCTTCCCTTCGCCCATGCCAAAACGCTTCACAATGCGATCAGCATACCCTTTCTGGCTAATGAGAAGCCCGCACTCCTTCCTCTCCACTTCCAGACCAAGAAAGTGATGCAACTCTCCCAAGTCTTTCATCTCGAAGCGTATAGCAAGCTCTCCCCTGAGCCTTGCTACTTCCTCCTCCGAGTTCCCTGTGATGATCATATCATCCACATACAGCAGGACCAAGACTCTTAGCTCTCCCTTCTTCTTGACGAACAAGCTTGAATCCGAGTTAGAAGCCAGGTATCCACAGAATTGCAAGTACTCTGCAATCTTTCCATACCACGCTCGAGGAGCTTGCTTCAACCCATAGAGAGCCTTCCTGAGTTTGCAGACATATTCCGGATGCTTCTCAGAGAGAAAACCAAGCAGCTGATCCATGAAGATGTCCTTGTCAATCTCTCCGTAAAGGAAGGCATTCTTTACATCGAGTTGCCACAACCTCCATCCCTTGCTAGCAGCCAAGGCGATCACCACTCTTACAGAAGTCATCTTCGCAACTGGACTGAATGTCTCCTCATAGTCTTCTCCATACTGCTGTGAGAATCCTCTAGCGACCAGGCGAGCCTTGAACCGATCAATGCTCCCATCAGCCTTCTTCTTCAACTTATACACCCACTTGCAAGTAACCAGAGTAACGCCATCAACCTTGGGCACAAGGTCCCAGGTTTCATTCTTCTTCAGAGCATCAATCTCTTCCTTCATGGCATCATCCCACTCCTTCACTCCAGTGGCCTCGTTGAAGTTTGCAGGCTCTCGCTCATCCAGAGGACCTGCAAAGAGGCAGGAGACAAAGCTCACTGCATTCCCATCACAGTACCGAGCCGGTGGCTTAACCACCCTCTTCGATCTCCGAAGACACGGCTCCTTGCTCACGGCTTCCGTTGCTTCTTCAGGCTCCACTCCTACCTGGGGCAAGCATTGAGCAGTGCTCCCCCTGCTTCCTGAGCCAGAAGGCTCAGCCTCGGAGTTCGAAGCAACAGGAGCTGCTGGTGAAACAGCAAGCTCCTCTTCCAAGCCTTCAGCAGCCTCCACCGGTGCTTCCTCAACCTTGCTACTTCTGGTAAGCTCCACCGAGCCACCTCCATATGACGTCAGCTCGTCAAAGACAATGTCTCTTGACACCACGAACTTCTTCGTCACAGGGTCCATGCATTTCCATCCCTTCTTCCGCTCATCGTAGCCAACAAAGACGAGTTTCCTTGCCTTCGCATCCAGCTTTGTCCGTGAAGCATCCGGGACATGCACATAGCAAGTTGAACCGAACACCCGAAGGTGTCCAACACTCGGCTTCTCCTTCAGCAACAGCTCAACAGGAGTCTTCATGTTGATAGGGCTGAGTGGCATCCGATTGATAACATAGGCAGCACAAGACATTCCCTCCGCCCAAAAAGACCTTGGGATATCTTTCGCATGAAGCCAGCATTTGCAGATCTCCGTCAGATGACGGATCTTCCGCTCCGCTACCCCATTTTGTTGTGGAGTGTGAGCACAAGTAAGCTCTCGTTGGATCCCGTGCTTCCTGCAGAAGTTAGAAAACTCGGAGGAAACAAATTCTCCTCCGTTATCAGTTCTAAACTTCTTAACCCGCAAGCCAAGCCGGCCTTCTACCAACTCCTTGAACTCCACGAACAAACGGAAGGCTTCCGACTTCTCCTTTAAGAAGTACACCCAAGTATACCTTGAGTAGTCATCAACCAAAACAAGCATGTATTTGATTCCACCAAGGCTGGCAGTAACAGTCGGTCCCATCAGATCGCCATGAATACACTCCAATGGTTTCTTGCTCCTTGTTTGAGATTTATCAAACGGAAGGCGATGTGCCTTACCGTATTGACAGCCCGCACAAACATGCCCATCACCAAAGGAGGACAACATCGGCAACCCCCTCACCAGACTTCTACTAGCCATTGTCTTCAGCTTGTCCATGCCAACATGCCCCAGCCTCTCATGCCAGATAGCCGCACTATCATTGGCTCTCATCCTATCAACATAGGCACTGGTGGAAAGAACAAACAAGTTCTTCACCCTCCTCCCAACATGAGCAACATCAGCCTTCACCGCTGATACGTTGTGAAGGAACCTCACGTCTGTTGGCCCAAACAAATGTGATACCCAGCGTCCACCGCGTTGGTCACCGAGAAGAGGTTCTTTTTCATGCCCGACACGTGATACACACTCCTTAACGTGAGTGGCCCCTGATCACTACCCAAAGACACGACCCCCTCCTTCTCTACTGCATAAACAGTATTATCAGCAGTGATAATAGCTTCATTACCTGGATAAGCCTGCATGGAGGTGAACTTCGACTTGTCTCCGGTGAGATGATGACCACACCCGGAGTCGACGATCCACTCGCTGTTGAAGTCCTCAGCAGATAAGGCCCGGACACAAGTGCCCGTCATGAAAGCTCCTCCCCATTCTGCTTCTTCACATCGCGAGCAAGCTTCCTCCTTTCCCGCAGCATGCCCAGGCTGCAGTTTGATCTTGCAGTCCTGCTTGAAGTGCCCTCGCTGATGACACCGGTAGCACTTCAAGTTCTTCTTCAAGTCCTTAGGAGCATTGCACCTCTCCGGCGGATATGAAGATGAAGTCTCCTTCTCAACAGCGGCCTGCACCTTCTTCTTCTTCTTCCCTTCCCATCCCTTCTTCTTGCCTGAGAAGAGAACCTCGCTGCCTTCCTGATTCAGATTCACTCCAGCCATCTGCCTTGCTAAGATCTCCCGCGAGGCAAGCAGATTCTCCAGCTCCAGCAGCGACGGCTGAGTAGCCCACCCTTGAACAGATGTAACAAAGGCCACATATTCCTTCCGCAAGCCACGGATAATGTGCCTCTTCATCTTTGCCTCAGAGATAGGCTCATCAGGATCCAGTGCCGACAGCTCAGCACATAAGCTCTTCATCTTTAAGAAGTACTTGGAGATGGAAAGGTCTCCCTGAGTTGCCCTGGCCAACTCATTCTCCAGGAACTGAAGCCGCGCCACATTCTTCCTATTGAACAACTCATCAATGGTTGTCCAAATATCAGCAGCCGACTCACATCCTATGATGTGATCAAACAGTTCCGGAGAGACAGCTCTCTTCAGAACGAACTCAGCCTTAGCATTAGTTCTTCTCCAGAGCCTCACCTGCTCAGCAGTACCGAAAGCAGCAGTAACTTCCTGTCTATCGTCTCCACCGACGACTTCCCACAGCTCCTCGCCTAGAAGATAACTCTTCATGCACGACTTCCACTTCTTGTAGTTAGTCGACGTTAGGAGTTCAATGCCCAGACCTCTTGCTAAGCTTCCTTCCATTGCAATCACCTGTTGGTACCCTTCAGCAGCTCCGAGCAACAACACAGGTTGATCACCACTCAATCACTGAGTAACAACACTGGCTGACTTCCGCTCACGCAACTGAACCAGCAACCTCAGAAACCTGGCTCTGATACCATGTTAAATTTTCTCACCGTGGTCAGCAAGATAGCCCAAACACCAAATTAATATCTTCGGAACTACCCAGTTCGCACGCTGAACCAGCGGAAAACCCAAGGACTAGAGGTTGCACCCAACAAAACAATGGAAGCACAAGAAGGTCTTATTATGCATTCACTTCTTTACAATCCGAGGCATACATAGCGAGACATGATTTCGCTAGTATTACAGCTGTAAACAGAAAGAACCAAAAAACAAGCCGGGCGGACAGCACCGGAGTCCGCCGAGACCGCGAGGTCGCCGAGAACGCCGAGACTGCTGAGCTCGCCCAAGCTATGTTGCAATCCGCCGAATACCACGGAGTCTGCCGAGACCGCGAGGCCGCGCGGACAGACCGTTATTCGCCTCCTGCTGAACCCGAACTGAGGAACTCCCCTACCCGCCTGAAGCTGGCGAACAGGTTATTGAAGCTAGCAAAGTTGAAACAGAACTGACAAGCCACAGAGCGACCTCTTGCTGAGTCCGCAGAGACCGCACACTTCCAAGCACTTGACCGAAGTCACAGCCAAACTCCTGGCTCCTTGAAGTTATCCGCGCGACCTGCACACAGCAAACCGTCAGCCTGAAACAATCCGCGCGGACTGACAAACACAGACCGCAGCACTTCGCACACCCCAACTTACTGTTCACTCAAGTTACTTAGGTTACTGTAGATGTGCCAGGGGGGTCCTATTAATAGGCAAGGTGAGGAGTGTGGTCACCGCCCAAGAGATAACGACACCACCCTCAGTCCGCGCGAATACAACCACCGTCCGCTGAGTCCGCATGGACTTAGCCGGATACCAAGGAAACCCGCCAGGAGCACGACAACCGTTTACGAACCCACTCCTGTCCGCCTGAGCTAAGCGGACAAGGCATCAGCCCGCAAAGCTCCAACCACTGTAGGACAGCAACCCCCTTCAATGGCTGTCCGCACCAACCCGAGGCAGTCCGCAAGACCCACACCTCAATCCGCCACAAGTCCACGACCAAAGGCAAACAGCAACAGTCCGCATAAATTTAAATTTTACCTGTCACCACATCCGCCTGTTTGATGGCCTCCTGTTGGCCAAGATTATAAACCCTCAGTTAGGCCGGAGCATAATGGGATGCGGTTGACACCACCGCCTTGCCCTTCTCTTCATAGGTTGCTCCCGACTTCCTTTAGGTCTTGGGACGTACGCTCCAGTAATCGCGGGCAAAGTGCCCCGGTTTTCCACAAGTAAAGCATGCACCAGGGGTACGACCCGTAATCGCCACAGAAGCACCAGAAGAGGGGCTGGACCGGAAGTCCTAGCCTTTTTGTAGAACCTTCGATAGCCGGACTTAGAAGTAGTCGGCACCTTGAACTCAGACTTCTTATCACCAATACTTTTCTTTGCTTGAACCTTCTTTATGTCCTTCTCCAAGGACCGGGCTGTGTTGACCAGGGTCAAGAAGCCCTGCGTCATAGGCCCCGAGAGTAGTAGCCTCAAATCATCTCTCAACCCTTCGTAGAATAAATTCGCCTTGCTCTCCTCATCTGCGATGGTTGAGCTAGCATACCGACTCAATCGAGTAAACTCGTGGATATATTCATCCACGCTACTCTCTCCTTGAACCAACTTCAGGAACTCGTTCTCCATCGAAATCCTCTGAGTAGAAGGGATGTACCTTCCCAAGAATAGTCCCGAGAACTCTTCCATCAGGACGTCTGTAAGTTGTCTACCTCTCAAATGATGAAGCTCCAAGCCTTCCAACAATAATCTCGCTTCACCATCCAGAAGGAACGTAACAATAGTGGTCATTTGCCATTCTTCCGTCTTCGTTGCTGTCAAGACTCTCTTCACCCTGGAGAGCCAGTCTTCAGCTTGAGATGGGGTTCCCAACCCCGAGAATACAGGAGGATTGAAGCTCATAACATGTTTGAGCTGTCTCTTGGTTGCCCTCCTCGGCACCACCGGTTCCTCTACTACCTGATCCACCCTTCTCTGCTCAGCCGCTTGTAGTCGTACCTGCTCCATCACGGGGGCGGGCTGCTGCACCTGCCTTGCAGGCTACGCATTGATCATTGCAAACATTGCTTCAGCCACCAGTCGAATGGTTTCGGCCGAAGCATCATGAGGTGTTGCAGGAGCATCATTTGGTGCACTGCTAGCCTCAGAAACTCGACATTCCGACGGCCCAGCACCGCTTCGGGTCACCTATAGTTGTACAAAATACCTTTAAGCTACCAAACAAAATTGCAAACAACAATTATAGGAGCACGCAGGTTCCCCAAACACGTGTATTTTCATTCCTAAGTGGACATTCATGAGTTCTTTTGTTGTTATAACGATGACGCACACACATGTGCTCACCACCCTTCAAAGAATTCGTCCACGAATTCATTTTAAGCCTGACCAAAACCAGTAGTCTGATACCAAATTGTAACACTCACTATCCGTCGCATAACATATAGCAGTATGTCCAGCTGGGGCCCGACGCCATATACCACAGACAGACCGAGTGGTTACTCAATGGAAACCATCCAACCAATCCAACGTCCTACACATAGCATTCTAGTGGAAGCAATAATTTTAGTTGCAATAAGAAAGAACCCAACAATAGCATGAATGTCCACTAAAACGCCAAAAGGAATGAAGTACAAATACACAAGTATTGGCCTTAAGGCCTTACAATTGTTTTCCTCATATTACATGTTTTCAAACCTCGGCACGCAGGCCGGTCATACATGAATAGAAGAAAAACACTCAAAATTAGGCCTTCGAGGGCCGGCTAAGCAACTTGGGCTTTAGCCCGCTATTTACCGCTCGGCACCGTAGCACCTGCAAGCACAATCCACCACAATGGTGGCAAACCAAAGCAACGGTCAGCAATGCTGACCAAATTATAACAATCCCGCCCACCAATTCGTGGCGGCGATGCTCCTTCCCTACACTTATTAGCATAACCAAGCAGTATATATACATTGCGTCACAGGCATTGGCACGCACGGCCACACGCCCAGTGCACTCAGGGCACATTCTCGGTGAACCGGTCAATGTCACGTCAATTTAAGCCATAGACACCACGGTCTCACCACTGCCACTTTGACGGCCACACTTTGAGCAATTTGTCTTCCCGGCATGGGTCACGTCAATTTAAGCCATAGACCACCGAAGACCCTCATCTATGCCAATGGCAAGTACCACGTACCCATAGGTCGCTTTAACCGAACGACATAGAACGGGTACGGTTCCATCTAACCCGTGCACACATCGTAATGATAATTTAAGCCATATGCGCGGGTCAAACTTCTCCCGAGTCCTGTTTCCGTTACACACTTCACATAACCCGGTTATGTTCAAGTTGGCTCCCAGGCCACCAAGTTGGCAGAATCATGTATCTGCCCAGTTTTTTGGGTGCACCTTGGAGTTAATCCCCAAGGATACCTGCTGCAATCTACCTCGTAGAAAACCTGAAAAACAAACATTCGCATGAAGTCTTCTCCGGCCATTTTGCAATGCAACATCATCGATCCAGACCAACTTGTCCGGGTAGGCTTCACACATCATGCCTATGTCCGTTCTCGAATACAGACTCTAAACAACGGGGACTTTACATATCTACCCGAAGGAATGCCTCAAACTCACCGCAAACTCGCGAGAGCGGGCTTCCTATGCAAAAGTAGTAGAACTTCACATGCTCAAGTAGAGAAACATTACCCTAGCGTTCTTCCTTGGCGCCATGGAAATGTAAGCAGATGAAAAGCACCGCACTCTCCTTGCCTCCGTAGATCTGAAGTCGGTTCACGATTTGGAGCTCCGAAGCTCCATCGGTGACCGGATCTAGGCTTCTTCTTCCTCCTTTGCTCTCCCCTCTCTCTTGACTTAGAAAGATAACCACTCAAGTGAAATGAGGATTTCAAAGGCCCAATCCCGGGTATATCCTAGTAGGAACAACCCCCAGCCGTTGGATCCCAAAATAAGGAAACGAATGGCTATGATTCGTAGCTGAAATGTAAAACCTGGGCCGAACACGGCCTGCGACACGCCCGTGTCCAGGGCCGTGTCCCTCATTCGCTGTCAAAATCGTAAAACGGGTACGGTTCCATCTAACCCGTGCAAACATCGCAATGATAATTTAAGCCATATGCGCGGGTCAAACTTCTCCCGAGTCCTGTTTCCGTTACACACTTCACATAACCCGGTTATGTTCAAGTTGGCTCCCAGGCCACCAAGTTGGCAGAATCATGTATCTGCCCAGTTTTTTGGGTGCACCTAGGAGTTAATCCCCAAGGATCCCTGCTGCAATCTACCTCATAGAAAACCCGAAAAACAAACATTCGCATGGAGTCTTCTCCGACCATTTTGCAATGCAACATCATCGATCCAGACCAACTTGTCCGGGTAGGCTTCACACATCATGCCTATGTCCGTTCTCGAATACAGACTCTAAACAACGGGGACTTTACATATCTACCCGAAGGAACGCCTCAAACTCACCGCAAACGCGCGAGAGCGGGCTTCCTATGCAAAAGTAGTAGAGCTTCACATGCTCAAGTAGAGAATCGTTACCCTAGCGTTCTTCCTTGGCTCCATGGAAATGTAAGCAAATGAAAAGCACTGCACTCTCCTTGCCTCCGTAGATCTGAAGTCGGTTCGCGATTTGGAGCTCCGAAGCACCATCGGTGACCGGATCTAGGCTTCTTCTTCCTCCTTTGCTCTCCCCTCTCTCTTGACTTAGAAAGAGAACCACTCAAGTGAAATGAGGGTTTCAAAGGCCCAATCCCGGGTATATCCTAGTAGGAACAACCCCCAGCCGTTGGATCCCAAAATAAGGAAACGAATGGCTATGATTCGTAGCTGAAAAGAAAAACCTGGGCCGAACACGGCCTGCGACACGCCCGTGTCCAGGGTCGTGTCCCTCATTCGCCATCAAAATCAATGCGTTACGAAAATTACACGGGTCCCGACACGCCTGTGTTTAACTTGACACGCCCGTGTTCAAACTGACACGGCCGTGTGCCCCCATCGACACAGCCCCGAAAATAACCCGAGACTCACACGGGTCTTGGACACGCCCGTGTCCTATTTGACACGCCCGTGTCAAACCCGAACACGCCTGGGCTCCAGGCCGTGTTCATCGTCTCGACACTTTGTCGAGCGAAGTTCGTCGAACACCCGACACGGCCTTGGACACGCCCGTGTCCTAGGCCGTGTTCCCTTTCTCGACACATCGTCGAGCGAAAATGTCGACTCCCCGGGCCTATCGTCGACACGGGCTAGACACGCCCTGAGACACGCCCGTGTCTCAGGCCGTGTTCGCTGCTCGATGATCGTCGACTCCAAACTTTGTTGACCTCACAGCCAAATCGTCGACTCGAACCTGACACGCCCTGGGACACGCCCGTGTCCCAGGCCGTGTGCCCCTTGCCAAATACCAGATTTGGCCCAAAACGCCTCCCGTCGCTCTTTTGAGTTTCGGGGCTTTATAGTGGTGGCCGTCGCCATGGCCGTTGCCATCAATCCCATCAAGGGTCCTCGGGAAAATCCACCCCAATCCATCTCAAACTCCATGGGATGGTATTTTACTGACCTTGGGGCTCTGGCCAAAGTTTCAACCCTTTTGGAAGAGAATTGGCCCCTCTATGCCCCAAGCACACTTTTCCCTAATTTACCCATAAGGGGCCACACTTTGGTCACACCAAAACCTAATAAAATCAAACTCAATTGGGCTGAAATTTTTATTAGAGTCATGTAATGACCCTAAGAGACAACCAGCAAACGTTTGGGGACTTCTGGGGTGATTATATCCTCCAATTAAATCATACATAGTTTATTAAATTTTTCCAAATACTATAGGCAAAGTTTTTCCACAAATTTCAATTTTTGGATATGTTTTAAGTATAGATAAGGGAGTCTCCCCTTAAAAATTTCAAGTCATTTGGACAAGGGGTTTAGTGGGGGCACTCAAATTAATCTCTGACTAGTACTATGTATAGTCTGCACCATTTTGAGTGATGTGGTCAGACCAGTGATCCAAATTGTTTAAAATCAATTTTAAAATAAAGTAGACTTCAAGGACAAAACATTTCATGGAAATCATTTTCATTTTATAGGGATCTAAGTATTTTTAATAAATTAATATTGTCACTGCATATTTGAATACCAGAAAATGGAATAAAAGAAATTAATATATTAACTAGGCACGAATCTTAAAGCAGAAACCGACGGGATCCACTCATATTCCACCTTGAGCCAACGGTCCCAATTGTACTGTCCTGGACATTTTTGGATTTGATTTCCCGGCCACCTGAGCGCCTCCCCGGCCGGCCAATGCCACCACAACCTTCGTTTAGGTGGTCGCCGGTGATAGGCGGTGGTAGGCCGGCCGGAGGTGGCCAAAATCAGGTTTTAGGCTTGGATTTAAAAGCTTGAAAAACACCAAGCTTTTGGCCACCCAGATCTAGGGCCAATTGGCCCCAAAACTTGCATCCAATAGACTGAGATCTAACCACTAGAAGAGAGGAGAGGGATAGGAACTTTTGGGAGGCGTGAACCCTTGCTGATCGATGGTACGCCATTTACAGTGGTGGTGCTGTCAGGTGCTCTATGACTGCACTACCAAAGTGCTCGGTTTCTTCAGGTGAATGGTGGAAACAATTCCTCTAACCTTGGGAAAGCTTTTACAAGAGCCACAAGGGGAAGGGGAGGGGTCAAGCTTCAATGCCATTAATAGCCTTGAAAACTCAATTTCGGCCAATTGATATCCCACTCAATTTCCCCCTTGGTGGCCTAGAAAGGCCTTTAATCTTCTCCTAATTCATCAGGGAAGATGAATCCAACATTGGAGATGAAGAGAGGAGGCCCCTTGGCCTTCCAAGCCATGAATAGTCCTCTTTCTCTCTCTTTCTTTCTCCTCCATTAAAGGGAAAAATGGAGGTTTCTCTCTCCTAGTCACCATGAACGAATTTGATTATCATTTCAGGCAAAAAAACACACCATTAACCCATATGAATAATTAAAATGAGGTTAGCACAAGTGGATTTGTGTTTGAGCTTGAGTTAGCCTATTTGGGTTATATTGACCCAGTGTGGGTTAGCCTAACCCTAGGCCACATTGGGTGACCTAACTAACCATAATGGGTGTTTAGTGACCCTTTGGCGTCCCTTAAGGGCTAGGAAGGTCTGGGTAGGTCAGTTGGGCACCTTGGAGGCCACTTACCCTTATTTAAGGCACTTTGACCATTTTAAGGCTAGGGTTGACTTGTGTTAACTTAGCCTGTTTGGTTGACCCCAATTGGTCCTTGGTGACCCATTGTCCTCCCTTACGGCTTAGGAAGGTCGAGGTGGGTCCGTTTGGCTAAGGGTTGGTCAATTGACCATGTGTGCGCGTAGTTTGACCTAATTAGGGTTTGGGTTGACTTTGGTCAACTTGCCCCTTTTGGGTTGACCCCAATGGGTCCTCGGTGACCCAAGGGTACTCTTGAAGGTTATGAGTGTTATGGTGGGGTCCTGGAGTCAAGGTTAAACCCTAAAGTCAATCCCTATGGTGGGTAATTAAAAATTACTATTTGCAGCCCAAGGTAGTTTTCACCTTCTTGCCGAAGTTCATTTGGTCACCTAGGGCATCCAAGGGTTTTGTCATGACCTAGTCATGACAAAACCACTCCTAGGAGTCTAGAAGTTTGTGGGATGTTACATTGCATCTAGTTTTATGACTAGAAGCTGATTTTGGTTTACCTTGCTTTTGTTAAGGATACAAGCAACGAGGCAGGGACGTCGAGGCCAAGAGAAGAGCCTTCGGAGAGCAGTGTTACTGCTCCGTTTCCTTTGGGAATGGGTGTAACCCCTGCCGATTTCCGTCATATGCTTGTAAAAGCAATGGTAGCAGCCCAAGCTGCAGAAACAACACAAGTTGTGACCCTAGTTATGCAGGTAACGACTCCCGTTACCCCGGGTACGACACTAGTCACGCAGGGTGAAGGAGCCAGTCAAGCAGAGCCGTTGGCTGAAAGGGTGGTTGTTGGACATGGAGACCGACAAATGAAGTATTTTCTGAGCTTCCATCCCCAACATTTAAGGGAGTCAACACGCTGACCGATGCAGAGGACTGGTGGGCGAGAATTCAAGAACTGCTAAGGGCGGCAGAGACGCCAGTAGAGAAGCAGTCCGAGTTTATGAGTTTCATGTTGGAAGATGACACTAAGCTGTGGTGGGTGAGTCATAGCGGTTTCCAGTTTCCTGGACACACCATGTCCATAGAAGAGTTTGGGAATGCTTTATTGAAGAAGTATATTCTTGCGTCGACAAGGATAGCCATTTAGAGATAGTTTTTGCACTTGGTGCAACGAAAAAAGATAGTAGATGAGTACGTCCAAGAGTTCACTTGTTTGGGATGTTATACTGGGATGACCATGGCGGACGATGAGGAGAGGGACAACCTCTTCTACCATGGATTGAGGGAGAATTTTAGACAACCCCTCATAGCTATGAAGAAAGCAGGCTTCAACGAGTTGGTCGAGGCGGATATGACGTTGGAGAGCGATATGGAGAGAACCCAACATCGGAAGGGTTTTACAGCTAAGCAGGGAGAAGGAAAGCCTTCTCAATCATAAGGGAAATCTAAAGGAAGTAAGTGGAAGAAGAAAACCCATCCCTATAAGACTTGGGAGAAGAGTTGTACAACATCAGGGGGGTTTCGCTTCAAGGGACCACTATTGTGCTACAAGTGTGGCATGCCGGGCCACATAGCTCATTTTTGCACTGAAGGTGACGCTGATCAGGAGCCAAGACAAGAGTAGTCGGTGTGCTCCGGGCCCAGCGCAGTGGAGAAGGGAAAAATGGTAGAGTCGAGCGCTTCTCGTTTCCAACCCGTGCAGCCAAGGGCGTGCAACCTTGGGCAGTAGGAAGTGATCCGCCAACCCGATGTGCTGACAGGTATGAGAAAGTTTAAGTTCACATATTTGCTTTAGATTTTCAAGATATTTTATGTATGTCGCCAGTGTTGTAGGCTTTGTGATAGTTTTTTGTTACCCCGCTAGGGTATTATTTGATATGGGTGCGTCGCACTCATTTCTTGCGGAAAGATTTATCCGGAGAATTGTATTCAATCCCTTTACTATGGACGCAGAGCTTAGGGTGTGCATGCCCAATGGGTCCATCATGACCATCGGGACGAGAGGGCGCATTGGTTGGAGTCTAGGTGGAGTTGACTTCGGGTTGGTAGCAGCGGTTCTACCGTTGGCTGAATTTGATGTGATCTTGGGAATGGACTGCCTTGCAGAGCAGCGTGCCAGTATTGACTGTCTGTCAAAGATGGCGACCCTAATAAGCGAGGGAAAGGCAGAAGTTATATTTGAGGGCCTTAATAGAGTGTCATGTTCCCTAATTTCAACAATACAGTTGGTGCGTGCAGTTAACCAGGGAGGTGTTGCTTTCGTAGCATTACTAGAAGTTCAACTTACCAAGTTATCAATTGGTGATGTGTCGATTGTGGCAGAATTTGAGGATGTGTTCCCTGAGGAGTTACCTGAAGCACCTCCTCGACGGGAGATCCATTTCTTGATCGAGTTAGTGCCAGGATCGAGGCAAGTGTCTCGTCCTCCTTTTAGGATGACACAGAAGGAATTGGTTGTGCTCAAGGTATAGTTGCATGAACTCTTGGAGCAGGGGTACATAAGACCCAGCTCTTCGCCATGGAGCACGTCAGTGTTGTTTGTTATGAAGAAAGATGGTAGTATGCACCCATGCATCGACTACCGAGAATTGAATAAACTGACCATCATAAATAAGTATCTGATCCCACAGATAGATGACCTGTTTGACTAGTTGGTGGGGTCAGAGGTGTACTCTAAGTTGGACTTGATGTCAGGATACTATCAGTTATGGATTCAAAACGAGGACATACCCAAGACAGCGTTCGGTATGAGGTATGGTCACTTCGAGTTCTCGGTGATGCCTTTTGGGCTGACGAATACGCCATCTGTATTCATGGATTTGATGAACTTAGTATTTTGGGAGTATTTAGACTCATTTGTGGTGGTCTTCATTGACGATATCCTGATCTACTCCAAAACGGAGGCGGAGCATGAGGTTCATTTAAGAGTAGTCTTACAGACCTTGAGAGAGAACCAGTTATACACAAAGTTCTCCAAATGCGTGTTCTGGTTAGAGAAGGTGGCATTTTTGGGCCATATAATTAGTGGTGATGGGGTGTCGGTGGTTTCAGCAAAAGTTGAGGCCATCAGAGATTGGCTAGTTTTGAGCACCTTGACAGAAGTTAGGAGTTTTCTTGGACTAGCCGGGTATTATAGAAGGTCTGTGGAAAATTTCTCATGGATAGCTTTGCCCCTCAATTCGTTGACTCGCAAGGATCAAAAGTTCGTGTGGACTCAGGAGTGTAGTCAAGCGTTTGATATCTTTATGGAAATCCTAATGATAGCTTCGATCCTAAGTCTTTCTAAAGGGACTGAAGGATTTTAGATTTTCAGTGATGCATCAGGATGCGGTTTGGGTTGCGTGTTAGTGCAACATGGCAAGGTTATAGACTTTGGGTCTAGGCAGTTGAAACCTCATGAGAGGAATTACCCCGTCCATTACTTGGAATTGGCGGCGATAATTTTTGAGTTGAAATTGTGGGGCACTATGTGTACGGTGTGAAGGTAGAGAACTTCACAAACCACTATAGCATGAAGTATCTTCTAGATCAAAAAGATTTGAACATGCTGCAGTGTAGATGGGTCGAGTTCCTTGGGGACTATGACGTGGTAATACAATATATGCCAGGCAAAGCCAATGTGGTGGCAAATGCTTTTAGTAGGAAATACTCTGGACAAGGGAATTGGATTGAAGCTCATGATGAGCAGTTGGTGCGAGATTTTGAGTCCCTCAGCATCGTTTGTGTTGCAAGAGGCGAGTTTTGCATGGCTCGATTGAACTGGATAGAGTTATATAATGATTTGTTCGATCGAATTCGGGAAGCGACTAGTGTGGATGTAGAGTTTCAGCTATTTTTTGTAGAAGATCAAAAAGGAGATAGTGGTGCCTGGGAAATGATCAATGGGATTTTATGGAAGGATGGAAGGATATGTTGTTGGGTTTTTTGGGGCTGGCACAACACTTGTGCACCCAATGAAAATAAGAACAAGAAAAACCCAAATGAGTTCGGATCTGAAAATATTCATGAATCAAGAAGTAAAGCATGCTGTAATAAAATTACCTTTGAGGGATTGAGTCTGAACTCAAGCTACACTACTAGAAAAGTGAGTATTGGCTACACTTTTTTTGGCCAGGGACTAAAAATCGTGGCTAATACATTGATATTAGCCACGATTGTAAAAATAATGGTAAATAGTTATTTTATAGCCAGGGTTATAAATAGTGTGGCTAATACATATGTATTAGCCATGAAAAATAATATTCATGGCCAAAAAAAGATTATTGACTTAAATCAGGTCGGTTGATTCAGCTTTGTTGAATAGGGACGGCCGGATTCATTTGGAATCTCCATTAAAAACAGCTTTAGCGTAACACCTTACACCTTCTCCCTCCCGATTTCTCTCAACCCTAAACCGCAAACCCCCCGTGATGGCGCACACCTCACTCCCCTACGTCGCTCCCTTGGACATAAGCTAGGGCAGAAACTCGCAATCGTCGCCTCCAACCAACATGGTCGATAGCGAGAAATGCCTGCAGCTCGCAATCGTCGCCTCCAACCGATTTTTCCTTCATAACCTCTGTCGATTCTGTGTTATACAGGTATTCTATTTTCCTCTTGATCCTGCTAATGGTTTTAGGTCACTTCGTTTAAACATTTTTTGCAGCCCTGAAATGCTTGGCCAGAACCGGATTGAAGAATCCATGGACAGAAGCTGTTTTGGAAACCTGTTTTGGATCTACTGTGTAGATTGCAAAACCTTATTATTGGTGGGACGAGACCTCTATACGCATACATTTTGTGCCTTGTTAATATTTAATCAGAAGCTAGTACTGAAGCAAAGTTAACATTTCTGGAACGACCATCAAGACTACGATAACAGGAATCTTCATTCGAGTTTTAGCTAGAAGTCTATTAAGTGCTCTTAAGTTGAATCGATTAGCTGAAGATGAGGAAGAAGAAGTTGGAATTGAAGAAACTTCTCTAGCTTTGGAATGGTAATTATACTGAAATGTTATATGGATCCATGTACAAAGCCAGGATGAATAACAGTGGAAAACTCTTTGTTGACATTGTTGGCAAAGCCCTGACCTGCAAACTCAGGTTATATTATTGGATTTCAAGGGAGATTTTTGAACTTATGACAAGGATTATTATGAAGAAAATGACTAATTGGGATAAATTGTTGTTGGAGAAGATAAAGCAATGTATTTCAGCTCCTAATTTATGAACCTTCAATATATTTGTTTTATTCAAATATTACCATCTGCCTCCTATTTCTGTACAGATTAGGGACAATATATCCTGGCAAGCTATTTATTCTCCTGACCCAGCTCTTTCTTGTGTAAGAATATGATTACCTTTGTTGTTGCTAAAATGACAAGATTTTTCTTCATGATATTATGTCAAATTCACTTTCAGTTTCTTATCCATCTTGCTTATATGGATAGATATAGACTCTGCACATGATCTTCTAACTGATTACACTTCTGGCATTATTGTTATGTTAGCTTACATCAGCTTGTTATTTCATCAGTTGGCTATTTAGGCAGTTGTAGCAACTTACATTAATAAATACTGTTTGCTTAATCTGATTTATAGTCTTTCTAAATATTATGGTGACTGATTTTTAATATAGGCTACTGACTCTTCTTTTTAGCTGTAACAATTCCTTCCACAAGAATTATCTTTCAAATATTATTCAGTTATATGGCTGAACAAAGTACTGAAGACATCTTTATATGTTTTGTGCAAATAAAATGTGTAGCTTTACTGGAATGACCATCAAGACTACAATAGCAGGAATCTTCATTCGAGTTTTAGCTAGAAGTCTATTAAGTGCTCTTAAGTTGAATCGATTAGCTGAAGATGAGGAAGAAGAAGTTGGAATTGAAGAAACTTCTCTAGCTTTGGAATGGTAATTATACTGAAATGTTATATGGATCCATGTACAAAGCCAAGATGAATAACAGTGGAAAACTCTTTGCTGACATTGTTGGCAAAGCCCTGACCTGCAAACTCAGGTCATATGATAGGATTTCAAGGGAGATTTTTGAACTTATGACAAGGATTATTATGATGAAAATGACTAATTGGGATAAATTGTTGTTGGAGAAGATCACTTGACTTGAAGATGAGGGCAGATTATCATAGTTTTTTATTTTGAATGTGTTTTTTTTAAAAAAACATAAAATAGTATTTGCCACGGCTTGTAACTTTGGCAAATACTTTTTTTTAAAAAATTATGAGTTTACTTTTAGCTAGGGTTTCATACCGTGGCTAATAGTTGGCTTATTTGCCACGGTCTTTTTTATCATGGCTAATACTATTTGCTACGGCCAATTCGTGGCTTAAAAGTTTTAGCCACGCCGACTTTAGCCACGGAGTTTTCCCGTGGCTAGATCGTGGCTAAAACTTTTTAGCCACGGTTTTGGACTTTTTGCCAGGGATATTTGCCCTGGCCAAAAGTCTGTTTTCTAGTAGTGCTAAATGCTCCAGAAGAATAGGGTCGGCCACTCATGGGCTAGAGTCTTGAGCACAGAAAGTATATATGCACCTCTATAGTAATCCACACGATCAGGATAACCCGTAGCAACTTGTCACACAAGCGCTAGGTCGGGAGAGGACTGATGCATCGGCAAGTGCACCGGTCACTATCAAGTAATAATTTTGGGAAGAGTTTCCCCGAATGTCGATCTCGAGGGAATGCAGGTTGGGTACGTGACAACGTTGCAGAAAGATCATTACTTAGAGTTAAATGAAACAACAACAGAGGTTGGTTTTTGGATTCCTAATGCTAACAAACAAAAAGAGAACTAATGCGTCTCGTATGCACAACTTCGCTTGGTGTATGGAACTAGTGCAAGCCGCTATGTCGTGCTTTGTGAGGCGGATGGACAGAGAGCAAGCGAATGGAATCAACACACATGCGGAGTGTGAGGGTCGCAATCACCTCTTCAACCACCAACACTAGACCAATTCATGATAAACAAAGTGGGGATTCCATTTCTCATTGTAATTCTTTTGTTAGATTTTCTCCTCCAATTCTAAGCTTTTTCTTTTTCTTTTGCAATCCCCAAGTTTTTAGCAAATAAACTTTCTTGTATTCATCTACCACATCACAAGAATTCCACACATCACACCTCGTCAACATATTAAATTCACTGGAGCTCATGGATTTTGTTGCGATATGAGGGTTGGCTTTAGGCTTTGGTGAATGAAGGTGGAGCTGAATCAAAGGAGGGGTAGGCACAAACTTGGCTTACAATAGTTAGCAGCTAGGACAAGGTAAACAAGGCTCAAACTAGCCAAATGGATGGCCTACGTCACGCTCACGCTTGACTAACCATGCACTAATGCTTCGAGAGTAGCTTGGGGCAAGTTCTTAGCCACTGAGAAAGATGATCCTTCCTCCCGACTCGAGCAAAACGAGTCTAGTGATGGCTACACACATCCCTACACTACCGTTCGATTTCACTAGATTCAACATTTTTGAGTAGTACAAACATTATTTACATCTGCAGAAAAAGTATAAATCTACGTGCATAAAGAAAAATTAAATCTATACTATTTCTGCACAGACCATGAGTACTCGATTAGGAGCACTGCATGAGTTTCGCACTACTCTACCCTAAAATCCTAAGCCAGCACCACTATTTTAAAGTTTACACACAAGCAATGCATTTGACTCGAGCCACGCACGTGGATAAGATCGCGCTCAAGTGGGTGATTTAGTGTGTGCTACAGTGATTTTGAAATAAATAAATAATAACTGGTATGCAATAAAATGTGTGCTCGTGTAGTGACCACAGGCATGCTCTCCCTACAGACTTGAATGCAACAACTCATAAAACTAAACATTCCAAATAATATAAAGAGTTAGGGGTAAGAAGTACCTATGCTCAAAACTAAGCATACTAGTCGTGTTGCGTGGTTGTCCGATAGCGGCTGGTCTACTGTGTTTCAAAACTTTCCAGCTCCTGCGATTTAGAGATCCCACAAAAAATAAGAAAATAGAAATACACACATAAAAGAAATACGTCACACAAAACATGACCAAGTGGTCCATTTTTTTCAAAAATACTAATCTAGATAACTGATGGGTTTATTGTCTCCAAACAGGACTTATTCAAGGACAATGCACTCTTTAAACTGATGGGTGTATGAAATTTGAACTGCACGAGTAGTTGTTCAAGTTCACGTTTCGGTAACGGGTACCGAAACGGCGACAGAACAAATACCCACATACCTGTGTAGATATACCTGCCTTGAACATCAGGCATGGGTAAAATAAATGTTGTGAAGCTCGACGAATCTGACTCCACCTGCACTGATCTTCATTAATGCTAGGCTGTATTACAGGCCCTTGCACTAAATAGTCCGGTTCCACGATGTGGTCCTGCAGAGAAGTAGGTACGAGAGCGAAGTTAGGAAATAAATCAAGAGAATGACAAAAAGTAACCTCAATCATGGTGATGATCCCGGTGTCATCTCCCATCGACAGAATTGTAGGTGGATCTACATAGCTATCTAGGCTGGTGCAAGAATGTGTTAGAGCTGCATCTGCCTTGTCTGTGCATTGGACTTCTATACATAGGACTGAGGCAGCAACCTCAGCCATGCAGATATCCTCCTCGACTGGATCTGGCATAATGCTACAAACACCAGCTTCTCCCTGCGAATCAACCTCCACAACAGTGTCAGATACAGAAAAAATGCTATGCAAGGTAGGGGATAGAGGAACAGTGCTTGCAAAAAAATCAAGCACAGGATCCTCACAACTAACAAACTCCATACAAGATGATATATGTACATCAAGAGTAAAAAACATCCGTGTTAGGGTTTAGATCAACACCTGTATTTGTGCAAATACTAGTATTTCTCACTTCAAAATCTGAAGGTGGCACTAGTATGTACCCAGATACAAAAGGGGTGCTGCAAGTTGTCGCAGTGGAGACAATCGGAATATCCGGTTCATCATCTTCCTCCAACTGTGCCAATTAAGTAGCACACTCCTTCAAAGAGTGATCCCAACTTCCACAAAATAAACACTGCTTAGCCGGCTTTGTCTGTACAAAGGGTACTGACGCCGAATGAAAGTAGTGCGACAATGGAAGGATGAGTATCTAACATGCCTATGTTTAGCATATTGTGTACCATATGATGTTGGTGTTCCATATGTGGATCCTTGAGTGTATTGGCTCCATACTCCTTAGGACATCTGTCACTTGCATGAGAGATATTGGCACACCAGCGACAACAGATATTAAAACTTGCCCACATTGCAGAGATCACAAATTTCCAGGAATAAACTACCTTGCATAGATTCTCAATAAAAATATAACAATTCCAACCGACATAAAAACAAAAATAGACTGGGATAAAATAAATTCAAAAAAATCAGCTATGTCATAACTCTCATAACAAAACACAAATCAATAATACGCATGCATTCCTTGACAATGGCGCCAAAAACGTGATGCATCGACAAGTGAACCGGTCGCTGTCAAGTAATAATTTTGGGAATAGCTTCCCCGAATGTCGATCTCAGGGGAATGCAGGTTGGGCACGTGATAGCGTCGTAGAAAGATCATTATTAAGAGTTAAATGAAACAACAATGGAGGTTGGTTTTTGGATTCCTAATGCTAACAAACAGAAAGAGAACTAATGCGGGTCGTAAGCACTGCTTCGCTTGGTGGAGGGAACTAGTGCAGGTCGCTATGCCGTGCTTCGTGAGGCGGATGGATGGAGAGCAAGCGAATGGAATGAACACACGTGAAGAGTGGGAGGGTCACAATCACCTCTTCAACCACCAACACTAGCCTTTGCTAGAGTGGTTCTAGTGCGCGAGTGGAGTGGATGTGAATGGAGGCGAGTGCATCACAACTAACAAAAGAGAATGTAACTAACCCAAGCAAACATTATTCATAGACAAATGAAAACAAGTTTATGTTCATTACAAGCTTTAGAGTACAATCCACTATGGAGAAGAGGTAGAATAAACAGAAAGGGGGAAAGCCTAGTCGTGGTTCTTGGTAGGAGTGGTGGGTTGTAAGTCCACTTCACGACTCTGACCGTGGTTGCTTCCAGAGGCAAATGGGTTGTCAATCCACTTGTCTTCCACCATCTTCTTCCCTTTCCTTCAATCCTTTCTCCATTTTTCACAAATGAGTTGTACTGGAAGATCTTTGTTGCACACGGCTGGTGGTCGTAAACTCTCTGAAGGGTTGAAGATGGCTTTAGATCGCCGGAGAAAGCTTCCCGGAGGGTGGAGATGAGTGGAGGACATGTAGGGATGAGAAACGACGCTTCCCCACAGCAGCAGGGCGGAAAATGAAAATGATGATGCCCTAATTAGCGGAGCACTGGTTTAAATACTGCAGCAGAAAAATAGAGCGCATGATCAGTGGTTCACGACCATAGGTGGCACACGACCAGAGGTCGTGCACATTGGATCCAATGATCGTGCGATTTGTAGTGGCAGAACTCCAGAAAAATAGAATAAACGCGCACAAGATGTGGCGCACGACCAGAGGTCGTGCGCACTATGTCCAATGATCGTGCGATTGCCCCAGACAGAACTTGAAAAATGGAGAATAGTGTGCACGATCAGTGACTCACAACCAGTGGTCGTGCGCTATAGATCCAATGATCGTGCGCAGTATTCCTATACTATTTGGGGTTCGATGAACAGACCGCGCACGACCATCAGTCTTGCGCTAAGGAGTCCACTGATCGTGCGCGTGTAAAAACGCACGATCAGTGGCCCTCAGGCGAAAAACATTCCCAAACGATCCCGAAACACACACACGACCCTTGTACCTGCAGCAAAAACAGAAGAGCAACCAACATGGGAATTCCACATTCTCTAGACATAGAAAAACACCAAGTAGGGAAAAAAGTTTAATAACTGCGGAATCACACTGAAAATGGGCCAAAAGTGCACTTAACATGGAATGGACATAATAATAAATATGAACAATTATGTCTCTATAGTGTAGTGCATCAACGAGAAAACTAGCCCAAATGAGTCCAAAAATATGTATATAACTTGGACTCATCAAGGGCACACAACGTCTACACAAACTGCTAGATCTGTTGTGGGAGATGCATCGACGACACTCACCGGGATCGAGATCGGGGCGGCGAAGGCTTAACGACTTCCATCGGGCTTTTAGGGTTATCGGTCTTTCACATAGTGACGACTAGTGTGCTTAGACCAAAAGAATAATCGCATCACAGGAAAACCCTAAACTATCTTATTTATACCCAAGGAATAAATAGAATAGGCCCCGTTGCAATTTTAGCAAGTCAACATTTGACTCAGCACGGGTGTTGAGTGAATATAACATAGTCAATGCTTCACCGTCACGACGTTGAGTGAACACAACACACTCATCGCCAAAGGCTAGATGAGTTGAGTGCATTGAGTGAACTCAACACTGTCAACACTTCTTCACCATGGCGTTGAGTGATCTCAACACTGTCAATGCCTTCTATGTCATGGCATTGAGTGATCTCAACATACTCAACGCCAAAGACCAGATGCGACGTTCGAAGAATCTGCGCCAGCCAAATTCGTCGAATGGATTTCGACGAATTTGCGCCAAGGCCAAATTCATCGAACGGATTTCGATGAATTTGCGCCAAGGCCAAATTCGTAGAACAAAGTTAGACGAATTTGCGCCAAGGCCAAATTTTTCGAACGGAGTTCGACGAATTTGCGCAAATTTGCGCCAAGGCCAAATTCATCGAACCGTGTTCGATGACAGTGCCACAAAAAATTTTAAACCCCTTTTCCTTTTTCTTTCAACTCATCACATGAGCTATTCAATATAGATCCAATCTCCGAATTTCTCCACAATCTTATGTGCGACCATAATGGGCTCGTACTGAGTTGGCAGTGAGACTATTTGCTTGATCACTTCCAGATCACTATGGTTGCACCAACAGTATCCCACATAATCTAGAAAGT
Source organism: Platanthera guangdongensis (assembly GCA_039583875.1). Lineage (NCBI taxonomy): Eukaryota > Viridiplantae > Streptophyta > Magnoliopsida > Asparagales > Orchidaceae > Platanthera > Platanthera guangdongensis. The sequence continues at coordinate 155,286,020 of CM077158.1, forward strand.
ATCAAACAAAAGTTTCACAAATAATGAGTGACATCTAGCAATACATCATTGCTCCCCAAACAGTAAGATTTTATAAACTCATAAGCTGTTGTGACTAATGTTACAGTGTTGTCATGTCCCTTCGTCCCTTATATCCGGATAGAACTAGAGGTATAGACCGTGTCAACCTCATAATTGTTCAATCCCAGTTTCTTAATCTATAATGGACTTTCAGTAATTGTTGTGTCCAATATCATATATTGACTCAACCAAACATGACCCTGCATTTCTCAATCCCATGCCATAAAAGGGCCCATAGATGCAACTCCGGTCATATAGGAGGACAAATACTATCTCTGCTTACACACAAACACCCAAATGATTCGTAACATACCCAATAACCACCTTTATCATCCAACTTTCTCAAGATAGGACTTTTGATGGCATTAAATCATGCTCTTCCTCACTAGATGAAAGATGTGACATCAGGTGAAAGGATCACAAATACCATTGCCACTTGAGCAATACTTGTGACACGTTCATATAACAATCCACAAAGTATTCTCACGGTGGGTCTGTCCAGTACGACTTGTTCATAACAAGTACCCATATCACAATATCATGACATGTGAGGATGGGTCATCAGTCAACACACATGCTAGTCTTAAAGGTATCATCATCACCCTTAGCTTCTAAGATGATACAATGACCAGGGACCTTTAAGAATGAAGCTTCTGGGATTATACATTCTCACATCAAGTCAATACTTGACCTATGGAAGCAATCATTCTAAGGGCATTTATTTTTGTTAACTATTCTATCACAATAAAAATAATAACATAATAAAAGAACTTGCCAAAATATATAAAATGAAATGTATACAGTTCTTTTATTCATCAAATGAAATATTACAGCCAACAAACATACAATCCACAAGAATCAAATTAGAGTTGATCATTTAGGTATCGTATACCCATAGATCTAGCATGACCATCATGCTTTCTCTATGCAAGAGGCTTCGTTAGTGGATCTGAAATGTTTTCTTCAGTCGGCATTTTGCATATGCTTACATCTCCTCGATCGACAATCTCTCGAATTAGATAGAACTGTCGAAGTATGTGCTTGGAGCACTGATGAGATCTAGGTTCCGATGAAAGTGCAATTGCACCTTATTTTCACAGTAGAGATCTACAGGACGAACAATGCTAGGAACTACGTCTAACTCATTGATGAATTTCCTAATCCATACAGACGCCTTCGCTGCATTTGGAGCGGCGATATTCTCGGCCTTAGTAGTAGAATCAACAATTGTATCTTGTTTGGAACTCTTGCAACTAACAGAACCTCCATTCAGGAAAAACACAAACCTTGACTAAGACTTTGAATCATCCCTATCAGTTTGGAAGCTAGCATCCGTGTAACCACTTACAACGAGCTCTTCCTCTCCGCCGAATACCACGAACCTATCCTCAGTCCTTCGCAAGTACTTCAGGATATTCTGGATGACTATCTAGTGACCTTCACTGGGATCAGACTGATACCTGTTAGTCATGCTCAAAGCATAAGAGACATCGGGTCTAGTACATAACATTGCATACATGATTGACCCAATTACCAATGCATATGGAACCAACTTAATGCGGTCCTTATCTTCAAAAGACTTAGGATATTGGTCCTTAGAGAGACTCACATCATGAGACATGCGCAAGAATCCTTTCTTCGACTCGAGCATGATGAACCGTTTCAACACCTTGTCAATATACATACTTTGGGTCAAACCCAACAACTTCTTCGAACTATCTCTATAGATCTTAATACCGAGTATATAAGTCACCTCGCCTAAGTCCTTCATCAAAAATATAACATCCCCGAATCCCAATTTGGGTTAAGGTTGGGTGACATGGCCTAGGACACGGGCGTGTCCCAGGGCGTGTCGTGCTCGGGTCGACGAACTGCGCTCGACAATCATCGAGCGACAAGCAAAGGGGAGTACACGTCCTGTAACACGACCGTGTCACAGGGCGTGTCCTTTGCGGGTTTCAGCCAGGGTTGAGCGTGTTGAGAGGCATGTGCATGTCTTGGGGTACATGGTGTAACAACCCCGTCCGTTCATATGATATATTCTAGCAGGTCCGGCCGGGGCCCCACAGGATATATCACAAAATAGTCGGTGAAGGTACATGATGATACCAGAGTCGCGCATCGCACCTATCACAAATCATTCTAGCGGAAGCCTAGACTATAACTAGAACTCCTCATGAATGTCCAAACATAAAACTCCACATTTTATAAACTATAGGAATGTCTTACAATAAGTCAAAAGAGTTGGCCTTATGGCCTTACATGGCTTTCAAACAGTGGCCTAAACAGATTGGCGCGCAGGCCGGCCACAATAAAAGAAAACACACGACAACACAGATAGCTGATGTGCCCGCGAACAGACTCTTACTGTGGTTGGTTCGGTGAGTCGATCGCCGCGGGCTTGCTCGGGTAGGCAAGTGCACCTATCGCAAGTAGTACTCGATATTCGGGGGAATACCGAGGTTCGTATTGTTCTCGGGGTCGCGTTGACTATTCTTACTCCTCCGGGAGGACTATTATTTTACTGAAAGAAAGATGGATTTTTTTTCTTAATAAAAGACGGAAAAGCAAAGGAGCGAAAAAACGATTTAGAAAATATTCGATGAAGGGTTAACGCTCGGCATCGAATCGGATTAAGACTAAAACAATTTTTAATAATAAAAAGACTTAGTTTTGAAATTAATAATAAGGCAACTTGGCCGTGGAGGTTCCACAAATGTGAGCGCACTTATCTCTAGGAATATTGCTCACCTGAATGTTAAGACTATTCGACCGAACGTTAGTCCGACGAAGGATTCCTCTTAACGCCCGCTTTACGCTAAAAACCCCGCTATTGGGTGGGGAACCCAATCCGGTAGAATTACGCTTGTCCTCTCTCGAGGGTATGCACGCAACTCTATTTACCCAGGGGTGATCGGTCCATATGCACGGCCTCTCGGCTAGCTAGCATATGGACTACGGAAATAGGGCCCACACATCGATTATGTGGTCCTACGCGTCGTAAACCCGGGGTAAACCCTAAGTGCTTAAATTAAAATGAAAATAAAGAACTTTAATTATTATAAATCATTTCAAATGTCCCAATGCTCTTCGATGCCGAGGCTAATAGCGATTAGCCACACATCGGTATGGGGACGGCTTATAATTTAGTGAGGCGCGAGTTCGAAATTAAATACTAAACGATTATAAGAAGGGGACACAAGAAAAATAACAACATTTAGAAAACTGAAAAAATTAGCTAGAACAAGAACTCACGCACACTCCAAATTATAAATTAAAAAGGAACTAAGTTACACATAAAAAGAAATTTTGCATAATTCAAATTTGCGAGTCCCACTCAAACGAGTGGGGGCGGTAAATAAAGGCTGAAAATTGCAAGTCCTACTCAAACGAGTAGGACTGAAATGAAAGCGAGTCCTACTCAAATGAGTAGGAGAAAATAAATGCGATTACAGGGCTAAAAAGTCCGGCCATTTAACTCAAGTGAGTAGGCGGAAAAAATAAAGAAAGAAAAATTACAAATCCTACTCAAACGAGTAGGCGCGAAATAAAGTCCGGCCATTTAAACTCAAGTGAGTAGGCGGAAAAATAAAGAAAGAAAAATTACAAGTCCTACTCAAACGAGTAGGACTGAAAATGAAAACGATGCGCCATTTAACTCTAAACGAGTAGGCGGAAATAAATGCACACGAACACACACACTCTATATGAAATTCAAGAAAGCAATAAAATTATACACCTACACTCACACACTCTACATAATTTGAATAAAGCATTAAAAGAAAGCGATTAAAAAGAAAGCATGAAAATTATACACCTACACTCACACACTCAACATAATTTGAACAAAGCATAAAAATTATACACCTATACTCACACACTGAACATGAAAAATCAAAGTTACCTAAAAATTAAAATTTATACTATTTCAAGCATAGGTTTTGCCAAAAACAAATAAAAAGAAGAAATTACAATTTTAGAAGACAAAAGTTTTTCAAAACAAATTAAAAACCAAAGTTTTTGGAAAATAAAAATTTCAACATTTTCATTCCTAGGATTTCATAAAAGAGCAAAAAAAGTTGAAATAAAAGAGAAAGAAGAAAAATGGTTTTTATTCCAAAATAAAGCTAAGTAAAAAAAAAAGAAACTTTAACTCTTTTACACACTCATAAGAGTGAAGATGTTGAAGAAATTAAAAGAAGACATGGAAAAGGTTTGTAATTCATCATTTCATGAGTTTCTAACAAAACCTAACTTGAGAAAAATTAAAGGCATGTAAAGTACTAAACATGTAAAGAGGAAAACCTAACATCCCTAAGCATGAAAACAAGTAAAAAAAATGTAAAGGAAATAAGTTACACTCATACACACACACACACTTTTCATAAATGAAGAAAAAAGATGAAACTAAGAATAAAAAGGAGAAGGAAAGTGGGGCACAAGTGCTCATTCCAAAGCCATATATGAAGAGAAAAACTAACATTTTATTGATTAAAATGAAACTATTACAAGCTATTACAAGGGCTAAAGCTAAAGCAAAACAAGAAATGAAATAAAAAGGGAGAAATCTCCTTACATAGCCTTGAAAATCACGGATGCAGCCCACAAAAAACACTAACTTGGCCCAAAAATCTGAACCCTTGGACCTTACAGAACTGGGCTATTTATAGGAAAAAATTTCTAAGTACACGCCCTCGGTCACGGGCGTGTAGGGGGGGGCGTGACAGTACTATTCATGAAGGCGGCCGGCGATTGGACAGCAAAGTTGACTTCGGGCTGAGTTCGCAGCAGTCACGCCCCAGGTCACGGGCGTGACTCTGGGTGTGTCGGGGAGGTAGAACCGGGCGCGGGTTGCGTCAAATGTCCTCGGCAGCATCTTGTCGGGCCAGCTGGAAAGGTCACGCCCCATGTCACGGGCGTGACTATGGGCGTGACAGTTGGGGTCGACACTCGACGAATGTCGAGCGGAAAGTGCCGAGTCAAAATCGTTGAGCTGAAATTGGGTCACGCCCTCGGTCACGGGCGTGACACTGGGCGTGACAGTTGGTGTCGACACTCGACGATCGTCGAGCGGAATTCGTCGAGAGGAGAGGACACGGGCTTGGGTCACGCCCCGTGTCGGGTGACACGGGCGTGTCGCCAGGCATGTCAAGCTTTAACTTCAGAAATTTTGTAATTTCACGGGAAATGCACAGTCACGGCTCAGTCACGGGCGTGACCCATGTGTCACGGGCGTGTACTTCCCAAATTTTGGCAGATTTTGGAATTTTTCTGCAAAATAAAATAAAATAAGTTAGGAGAAAATTTACAAGAATAGGAATATTTTATTGAACAAAAATAAGTAAAAACGACGAAAATAAATGAAAATGACTAAATTAATGTGCATAAAAATACGCATATTTACAGTTCATCAAATACCCCCATACTTAGGCTTTTGCTATTCCAGAGCAAAAGTTTGAGGTGAATCTATAAGGAATAAAAAAAAAACTCTAAGTTTTGGCTATCGCTTAATCAATTATAAGAGAGATCGAAATAAATATACGGGGTGTAAGAGTTAAGTCCTAAAATTATATAGATGATTTAAATAGCGCAAAAGTTTTGGCCAAAAGACTTCTTGATGTAATCAAATAGAAGGCAACATTTGTAATGGTTAGATTAACGAAAATAGTTTGGAATTATAAGAACTCTAGCTTATACGAGTGCTACCGGAAATAATACAATTTACTAATTATGCTCTCAAAAAGATTTTTGAATTAATTCTAGAATCGTGTAATTGGCTAAGGGGGTAGTGTGGTTTATGAAGAGGGTTTTGATATTTGAGGTGAGGTAATTTTTTCTCAAACCTCCATGTTTTTTTTTCTTTTGGATTATTAGGAAAACGAAATCTTATTTTCCTAATATGATTTCTGTTTTTCAACTTCATAAAAATAAAATTAACCTAATGTATATTTGTAAGAGTAATGAATTTTATCCTCTTACTCCCTATATAATCTTTTAAAATTATTGGGTGCCTATGTTTACGGAACGAAATCTTGTTCCCATTGACATAAGATCTTTTAAGGATAAAATTTTTCATGCCAAGTAGGTCATGAAAAGTAAGGGGAGAAAGGAAAACTAGATTGTAATCCTAAAAATTTTTGAGAGCAACCTTAATAATTTGTACGTCCCAATTTTTTTCAGAAAGCTAAAAGTAAGTATAATTGAATTCTATAGTCGTTATTTCCTAACATAATATACGTGCTTCTATTAATGAAAAATTAGAAGTAGTGCCTAAAACGAGTTCGCTATTTTTAACAAAGTATAATGAATTCTTTAAAACTTAACCCCGGCTATTTAAATGTTTCAATCAATAATTAACAAACTGGTTGCAAACAGAGAATTAATAGTATTCACATATAAATAAACTCAGAACAGAATTTTTGGATAGCAGAAAAGTTAAGTATGGAATATTTAATTTATTTGTTGCAAAATATTTTTTTTGATTTTTATAGTTTTTGTTATCATTTTTTTTTGTTTTTCATTTATTATCTTTTTTTTTGTATTTTTGTTTTTCTCAATTTTTTTTTTGAAAATTTTTTTTTGAACTATTATCTTTTTTTGTATTTTTTTAAGAGAATTTTCATAATATGTACAAAAATAAGGGAGAAAAAGAAAAAGGTTTGTACAAGAATGAGGAAGGGGGAGAGAGAAAAAACAAAAAATATATACAAAGTGAAACTAAACTACGGAAAATTTTTTTTTTTGTTTTTTTGAGTTTTTGGAAAAGAGAACAACAACTAAAAAATTTTTTTGGATTTTTGGTTTAAAATTTTTTTTCATTTTAAGATGTTTTTTTAAATTTTTTTGGATTTTTGTTGTTATCTGTACTTTTTTGTATTTTTTTTTGAAATGCAGAAAAATTGAAGTGCAGAAAGTAAAGCACGAAAATACCCCCATACTTAAGTCCAACATTGTCCCCAATGTTGTATCGTAAGTATGCGGAACAGAAAGGAAAAACAATATGTACAAAGAAAAGAAAGGGAAGGGGGTAGAAGCTTCCCTGAAACGCGGTGGGGGAGGCCGATCAGAAACCCTGCGTTTATTAGAAAAAGCAGCAAAGGTAATGAGGAAAGGGCGAGAAAGATAAGCGAGGGGTGCCTCCCAGGAGCGCTTTGTTTATAGTAGTGTAGCTTGACTTATTTTGGCGGATTTATAAATCTAGGAGGGTTATGGTTTCGTAATGCTCGATCACTGGGTCGCCCACGATGTATAACTTAAGCCGATGACCGTTTACTTTAAACGAACCTCTTTCCGGGTAGGAGACGAGTACGGTCCCATATGGAAAGACTTCTTCAACTAAGAAGGGACCGGACCATCTAGATTTTAGTTTACCCGGGAAAAGCTTAAGGCGTGAATTATAAAGAAGGACAAGATCGCCCGGAGAAAATATTTTTGGGGACTTTAAATGCCGATCGTGATATAACTTAGAGCGCTCCTTATAGAATTTATTGCTCTCGTAAGCGTTCGCACGCCATTCATCGAGCTCGTTTAGTTGCAGTTTTCTATTCTAAGCGGCTAAGTTGGAGTCTAGGTTTAAGAGTTTTAAAGCCCAAAGTGCGCGATGTTCTAATTCTACGGGTAAATGGCACGCTTTGCCGTAGACTAACCGGAATGGCGTACATCCAATAGCGGTTTTGTATGCCGTCCGATACGCCCACAACGCATCGTCGAGTTTAACGGACCAATCTTTCCTATTTAGCGAAACGGTTTTTTCTAAAATTCGCTTAATCTCTCGATTTACTACCTCGACTTGGCCACTTGTTTGCGGGTGGTAGGGGGTGGCAAGCTTGTGCGTGACTCCGTATTTAGCTAACGTCTTAGCCATAAGAGCGTTACAGAAATTCGTTCCCCTATCACTAACAATTGTGCGAGGCGTGCCGAAGCGAGAAAATATTTTTTTAAGAAATGTAACGACGACTCGCGCATCGTTGGTGGGGAGAGCTTGCGCTTCCGCCCACCTCGATACATAGTCGACCGCCACTAAAATATACATATTTTTGAAAGACGGAGGTAGGGGGCCAACAAAATCTATGCCCCACAAATCGAAGACTTCGCACTCTAAAAACATGTTTTGGGGCATCTCGTCGCGACGAGAGATGTTACCCGACCGCTGACAGCTATCGCATGCGCGCACAAAATTATGCGCGTCTTTGAAGAGAGTGGGCCAAAAGTAGCCCGCCTCTAGCGCCTTCCGAGCGGTCCGGTTGGCTTGATAATGCCCACCGGCTGGACCCTCGTGGCAGTGCTTAAGAATTTGTAAGCACTCCACACCCGCAACGCATCGTCGAACCGCTTGGTCCGCGCAGATACGAAAAAGAAATGGGTCCTCCCAAAAGAAATTTTTCAAGTCAGAAAAGAATTTCTTCTTTTGATGACTGGAAAACTCTTTTGGAAGGACCCGCGCTACTAAAAAATTTGCAAAATCTGCGAACCAAGGCGAAGATGACGAAGATTTATTAATGGCAAGAAGGCGTTCCTCGGGGAATCTGTCATTTATTTCAGATTCGACGAGCGCTTCCGCACCCGGATTTTCTAAACGGGAGAGGTGGTCCGCCGCTAGATTTTCCGCTCCCCGCTTATCTCGGATCTCCAAATCAAACTCTTGTAGGAGGAGAATCCATCGAAGAAGGCGGGGCTTCGCATCATTTTTAGCTAATAAATATTTAAGCGCGGAGTGATCGGTAAAAACGATAACTTTAGAAAGCGTTATATACGAGCGAAACTTATCGAAAGCGAAAACGACGGCTAAGAGTTCCTTTTCCGTTGTCGTGTAATTTACTTGTGCGGAAGTGAGCGTCTTGCTAGCGTAATAAATAGGATGAAAATGTTTTTCTACGCGTTGGCCAAGAACGGCACCTAAGGCAATATCACTAGCGTCGCACATTATTTCGAACGGAAGGGACCAATTAGGGGCCACTAAAATTGGTGAAGAGATAAGTTTTTGTTTTATTAAATTAAAGGCGGACTCGCATTCTCTACTAAAGATGAAGCGTGATTCCTTTTCCAAGAGGTGAGTTAGCGGCTTTGTTATTTTTGAAAAATCTTGAATAAAGCGTCGATAAAAGCCCGCATGGCCTAAGAAACTCCTAATAGATTTTACGTTTGTTGGATGCGGAAGTTTTTCTATAATTTCTATCTTGGCCTTATCCACCTCTATCCCCTTAGACGAAATCATATGGCCGAGGACCAAACCTCCTCGAACCATAAAGTTGCATTTTTCCCAATTTAAAACAAGGCTTGTGTCCTCGCACCGTTGAAGGACACGATCTAAATTGTTAAGGCAATCGGGAAAAGAGCGTCCGAAAACAGAAAAGTCATCCATAAAGACTTCCATAATGTCTTCTACTAGCTCGCCAAAGATTGCTAGCATACATCTTTGGAATGTAGCTGGCGCGTTGTAGAGTCCAAATGACATTCTTCGATAGGCGAAGGTGCCAAACGGGCAAGTAAAAGTTGTTTTCTCTTGATCATCGGGGGAAATGGGGATTTGGAAAAACCCCGATAAACCATCAAGAAAACAATAATACGGATGACCGGATAAACGCTCTAAGATCTGGTCTAGAAATGGCAGAGGGAAATGGTCCTTGCGGGTGGCGTCATTAAGTTTCCTATAGTCGATGCACACTCGCCAACCCGTAACAGTACGAGTTGGGACAAGCTCGTTATGCTCATTCGCCACTACGGTAAGACCGCCCTTCTTGGGCACGACATGCACGGGACTAACCCATGCACTGTCCGAAATAGGGTAGATAATCCCCGCATCTAATAACTTAATGATTTCGGCTTTAACGACGTCTTTCATGTTTGGGTTAAGACGACGCTGCGGCTGAATCGTTTTGCGGCAATTATCGTTTAGGAAAATCTTATGGGTGCAAAAGGAGGGGCTAATCCCCTTTAGGTCAGAGATTTGCCACGCAATTGCGTGGATATGTTTAAATAAAACTTCCAATAAATCGGAAGCCTCCGAATCACTCAAGTCCGAAGAAATGATAACGGGGAGCGTATCACCTTTTCCCAAAAAAGCGTACTTGAGCGAGGCGAGTAAGGGTTTGAGGTCTAGGATGGGTGGTTCTTCTAGGGAGGTTTTAATACCTATGTCTTTCTTACCAATTGGTTCGAAAGGCAAGTCTATAGACGTATCCTCATCGCAGTTAAAATTTTCGAGCGCATAAATATCATCATTTAAAAATACGGACTCGAAAATGGGAGAAGAACGATCTCCGAAAAAAGTATCTAAAGAATAGCAGAAATCGTCGCTCGATGATAAATTGTCCATCGAGGGATTAATAGAGAAAGTAACTTGGTCATCGCCTACTTGGAGGAGAAGGCTACCATTACTAACATCTATTAGTGCGCGGGAGGTGGCGAGAAAAGGGCGACCGAGTATTATTGGTACCTCGGCGTCCTCCTCGATATCTAAGATGACGAAGTCTACCGAGAAGGTAAACTTGTCGACTCGGACAAGGACGTCCTCCACTACCCCGATAGGGAACTTAACCGAGTGATCTGCTAATTGGATGCGCATATTCGTAGGACTAGGAGTACCCAAACCTAAACGCGAAAAGAGCGAGAACGACATCAGATTAATGCTAGCCCCTAAATCAGCTAAGGCGTACTTTACTAATATATCGCCAAAAAGGCACGGGATGGAAAACCGTCCCGGGTCGTTTTGTATTGTGGGCAATTTATTAGTAAGGGCCGCCGAGCAGACAGCGTTGAGAGATACATGCGAAATATCCTCTAATTTGCGTTTATTAGAAAGTAGTTCTTTTAAAAATTTCGCATATTTGGGCATTTGCGAGATAGCCTCGCAAAAAGGAACATTAATGTGAATTTGTTTTAATAATAAAATAAATTTTTCATATTGCGCGTCCTTACGCTCGTTTTCTAACTTATGCGGATTCGGAAGAGCCTTGTTTAAAATAATTTTTTCTTTTATAATAGGTAAAGGCGGCGTGAGCGAAGAAAGGGGAAGAGGGGTCGGAGGTGAAATATGTACCTGAGGGTCGGTCCGTTTTGGATCGACCACCTCCTTTCCGCTACGGAGGGTTATAGCGTTGGCGTTCTCCCGCGGATTGGGCTCCGTGTTTCCCGTCAGTGCCCCGAGCGCGCGCTCGGACATCATCCTCGCCAGCTGTACAACCTGTTATTCGAGTGTTTTTAGCGATCCGGTGATGTTCCAGATATTTGACTCGTTGGACGCAATATACTTCGAAAAATTTTCCTCCATCGGGGAGGGTTTCGGAAGAGGAGGGGGAGGAAGAAATCCGGGCGCATAAGAAATAGGGGGACGCTGAGCATTATTCGGGTTGCTCCACGAGAAGTTGGGGTGATTCCTCCAACCCGGATTATAGTTATTACTATAAGGGTTGTTGTTGGGGTTGAAGGGAGGACGACCCGAATTTCCCATGAAGTCCACGAACTCTTCAGCTACGCAGGCGTTAGGGGGAATAAAACAAGGCGGAGTGGAGGAGGCAGCAGACATCTCCGCCACCTGCTTTGTTAACCTTTCAACTTGAAGGGTCAAGAGAGCAGTGGCATCCACTTCAAAAAGACCAGCCGCCGGCTTTGGCCGTCCCCGCGGGACGTTCCATTGATAGGCGTTCATAGCCATCTCTTCGAATAAAGCCTGGGCGGCCTCGGGGGTTTTGTTGTTAAGCGTACCCCCGGCAGCCGCGTCAATCATTTGACGCGTCTGAAAATTCAGCCCATTATAAAAAATTTGAACTTGCAACCACGTTGGCAGCGCGTGGTGCGGGCAACGGCGGAGGAATTCCTTAAATCGTTCCCAAGTCTCGTATAGAGACTCAGGATCGTTCTGCACAAACGAAGAAATGTCCGCCCGCAACTTTGCAGTTTTGGCGGGCGGAAAGTACTTCGTTAGGAACCGTTCCGTCAACTCAGCCCACGTGGTGATACATCCTCGCGGGAGGGCATTCAACCACGCCTTGGCTTTGGACTTAAGGGAAAAAGGAAATAAGCGCAAACGAATGGCGTCATCAGTGACGCCATTGATCTTGAAGGTGTCGCATATCTCCAAGAAATTGGACAAGTGGACATTCGGGTCCTCATCCGGCAGTCCATCGAATTGCACGGCGTTTTGGACCATTTGAATGACACTTGACTTTATTTCAAAATTATTATTGGCCACCGCAGGGCGAACAATACTCGACCCAGAATCATCCAGGTTAGGTCGTGCGTAATAAGACATAGTACGCTCGGCCGCCGGGGGAAGGTTAGGGGCGGCCATAACTACAACAGTGGGTTCTCCGATAGATTCCTCGGGATCTAAAGAAGGATTTCGGCGATGAGATCGGATACGCGCAAGAGAGCGTTCGATCTCAGGGTCGAAGTCTAAATCTTCAGACTCTGAGGGTTGTCCTCGGGTCATACACCCAAACAAAAATAAAACAAAAATAAACTTTTGTTTTGTTTTTTTAAAATAAAGTTTTTAGTTTTTTTGTTTTTTAGAAAATAAGTAAAATTAATAGACTCCGGAATTCGAAATAGCAACTCGAAAAGAGAAGTCCCCGGCAACGGCGCCAAAAACTTGATGTGCCCGCGAACAGACTCTTACTGTGGTTGGTTCGGTGAGTCGATCGCCGCGGGCTTGCTCGGGTAGACAAGTGCACCTATCGCAAGTAGTACTCGATATTCGAGGGAATACCGAGGTCGTATTGTTCTCGGGGTCGCGTTGACTATTCTTACTCCTCCGGGAGGAATATTATTTTACTGAAAGAAAGATGGATTTTTTTTTTCTTAATAAAAGACGGAAAAGCAAAGGAGCGAAAAAACGATTTAGAAAATATTCGATGAAGGGTTAACGCTCGGCATCGAATCGGATTAAGACTAAAACAATTTTTAATAATAAAAAGACTTAGTTTTCAAATTAATAATAAGGCAACTTGGCCGTGGAGGTTCCACAAATGTGAGCGCACTTATCTCTAGGAATATTGCTCACCTGAACGTTAAGACTATTCAACCGAACGTTAGTCCGACGAAGGATTCCTCTTAACGCCCGCTTTACGCTAAGAACCCCGCTATTGGGTGGGGAACCCAATCCGGTAGAATTACGCTTGTCCTCTCTCGAGGGTATGCACGCAACTCTATTTACCCAGGGGTGATCGGTCCATATGCACGGCCTCTCGGCTAGCTAGCATATGGACTACGGAAATAGGGCCCACACATCGATTATGTGGTCCTACGCGTCGTAAACCCGGGGTAAACCCTAAGTGCTTAAATTAAAATGAAAATAAAGAACTTTAATTATTATAAATCATTTCAAATGTCCCAATGCTCTTCGATGCCGAGACTAATAGCGATTAGCCACACATCGGTATGGGGACGGCTCATAATTTAGTGAGGCGCGAGTTCGAAATTAAATACTAAACGATTATAAGAAGGGGACACAAGAAAAATAACAACATTTAGAAAACTGAAAAAATTAGCTAGAACAAGAACTCACGCACACTCCAAATTATAAATTAAAAAGGAACTAAGTTACACATAAAAAGAAATTTTGCATAATTCAAATTTGCGAGTCCCACTCAAACGAGTGGGGGCGGTAAATAAAGGCTGAAAATTGCAAGTCCTACTCAAACGAGTAGGACTGAAATGAAAACGAGTCCTACTCAAATGAGTAGGAGAAAATAAATGCGATTACAGGGCTAAAAAGTCCGCCCATTTAACTCAAGTGAGTAGGCGGAAAAAATAAAGAAAGAAAAATTACAAATCCTACTCAAACGAGTAGGCGAGAAATAAAGTCCGGCCATTTAAACTCAAGTGAGTAGGCGGAAAAATAAAGAAAGAAAAATTACAAGTCCTACTCAAACGAGTAGGACTGAAAATGAAAATGATGCGCCATTTAACTCTAAACGAGTAGGCGGAAATAAATGCACACGAACACACACACTCTATATGAAATTCAAGAAAGCAATAAAATTATACACCTACACTCACACACTCTACATAATTTGAATAAAGCATTAAAAGAAAGCGATTAAAAAGAAAGCATGAAAATTATACACCTACACTCACACACTCAACATAATTTGAACAAAGCATAAAAATTATACACCTATACTCACACACTCAACATGAAAAATCAAAGTTACCTAAAAATTAAAATTTATACTATTTCAAGCATAGGTTTTGCCAAAAACAAATAAAAAGAAGAAATTACAATTTTAGAAGACAAAAGTTTTTCAAAACAAATTAAAAACCAAAGTTTTTGGAAAATAAAAATTTCAACATTTTCATTCCTAGGATTTCATAAAAGAGCAAAAAAAGTTGAAATAAAAGAGAAAGAAGAAAAAAGGTTTTCATTCCAAAATAAAGCTAAGTAAAAAAAAAGAAACTTTAACTCTTTTACACACTCATAAGAGTGAAGATGTTGAAGAAATTAAAAGAAGACATGGAAAATGTTTGTAATTCATCATTTCATGAGTTTCTAACAAAACCTAACTTGAGAAAAATTAAAGGCATGTAAAGTACTAAACATGTAAAGAGGAAAACCTAACATCCCTAAGCATGAAAACAAGTAAAAAAAATGTAAAGGAAATAAGTTACACTCATACACACACACACACTTTTCATAAATGAAGAACAAAGATGAAACTAAGAATAAAAAGGAGAAGGAAAGTGGGGCACAAGTGCTCATTCCAAAGCCATATATGAAGAGAAAAACTAACATTTTATTGATTAAAATGAAACTATTACAAGCTATTACAAGGGCTAAAGCTAAAGCAAAACAAGAAATGAAATAAAAAGGGAGAAATCTCCTTACATAGCCTTGAAAATCACGGATGCAGCCCACAAAAAACACTAACTTGGCCCAAAAATCTGAACCCTTGGACCTTACAGAACTGGGCTATTTATAGGAAAAAATTTCTAAGTACACGCCCTCGGTCACGGGTGTGTAGGGGGGGGCGTGACAGTACTATTCATGAAGGCGGCCAGCGATTGGACAGCAAAGTTGACTTCGGGCTGAGTTCGCAGCAGTCACGCCCCAGGTCACGGGCGTGACTCTGGGCGTGTCGGGGAGGTAGAACCGGGCGCGGGTTGCGTCAAATGTCCTCGGCAGCATCTTGTCGGGCCAGCTGGAAAGGTCACGCCCCATGTCACGGGCGTGACTATGGGCGTGACAGTTGGGGTCGACACTCGACGAATGTCGAGCAGAAAGTGCCGAGTCGAAATCGTTGAGCTGAAATTGGGTCACGCCCTCGATCACGGGCGTGACACTGGGCGTGACAGTTGGTGTCGACACTCGACGATCGTCGAGCGGAATTCGTCGAGAGGAGAGGACACGGGCTTGGGTCACGCCCCGTGTCGGGTGACACGGGCGTGTCGCTAGGCATGTCAAGCTTTAACTTCAGAAATTTTGTAATTTCACGGGAAATGCACAGTCACGGCTCGGTCACGGGCGTGACCCATGTGTCACGGGCGTGTACTTCCCAAATTTTGGCAGATTTTGGAATTTTTCTGCAAAATAAAATAAAACAAGTTAGGAGAAAATTTACAAGAATAGGAACATTTTATTGAACAAAAATAAGTAAAAACGACGAAAATAAATGAAAATGACTAAATTAATGTGCATAAAAATACGCATATTTACAGTTCATCAATAGCCTTCGAGGGCTAACAACAGTAGTAGCAACACCAGCAGGAACATCAACCTCTATGCGTCCCGCTCGGCTCTCCAGCACCTGTAAAGGGACAATCCACCCACCGGTGGCAAACAAAAGCAACGGTCAGCGTTCAGCAGACCAAATTATAACGACCCTACCCCTTCTCTCGGGGCAGCGGTATTCTTCCCTGCAGGCATATTAGATCACAAGTATGGCAATATATCATCAAAATGTGCTTTCACGCACATAAGCCATCACAACCGTTCGCCACCCGGCCCAACGGTCCATGCACTCAGGGCACATTCTTGGTGTTCTGGCAAATCTCTTGCCCACCACCGTATCAGGGTCACAACCCAACGGTAATTCTCTTGAGCATTTACTCCATGGCGTGCAGCTGGAGTTAGTCTTCCTACACCGGGATGGCCCGTAGCCCCCCATTGTGTCATGGCGCGCAGGCCGAAGACTCTTGCTATGCGCTCCAACAGACCGCACTTTTTGGTCTCACGTCGGACGGACATAGCGCAGGTCGGATCCTCCACCCCCCGTTGCTCAAATCGCCTTGCCTTCTCCGAGTACAGCGTACTCATGGCTATATCAAAGGCGCAGGTCGGTCTCACCAATCCTGTTCTTGGCATTCAAGCCTGGGTATTTCTCTATACCCATTTCTCTCACAGCAATAGCGGGTCTTTCCTGGGCACACCAGTACTTCCTGTGACTCTCTCCACAGGTGGACACCGTACAAGCACAAATGTCAGGGGTCTTTCCTAGCTATCATGCCAGGACTTCCTGTTACTCGCTTCACAGGTGGACATCCTACGACATCAAGCATCATAAAGGGCCTTTCCTGGTCACACCAGTACTTCCTGTGCCTCATTCAGAGGTTGGACCCAAAAACATCACATGACTATTTTCCTGGCCTACCACCCCAGTACTTCCTGCTACTCTTTTTCGCAGGCATAACCCGTAGACTCCTTACACTACACGTTATCATGGAGTCTTCTCCGGTTCGTATGCAACATCACCAATCCAGACCAACCTGTCCAGATGGGCTTCACACAACATGCCTATTCCGTACTCCATTTCCGGATCTATATGCTAACAAAGGGGATTTCAAGCATCCACCCAAAGATTCCCAAAACCAGCCACCTCTTGGTGGGGGAAATCACAAAATATGCCAAAAAGGAAGCCTTCACATGGCTAGGAAGAAAAGTCGTTACCCTTGACGACCGCTTCGGTGCCATGGACTCAAAGCTAGCTTGCAAGACTCGCAAGATCGTTTCCTCCGCAACGCCGGCTTCGGAACTCTTGTCGGTAAACCGCAACACCACCAGCAGTAGCCCCCTTTCCTCTTCCTCCTCCTTTCTCTCTCTCTCTTTCTCTCTTATCTTGAAGAAAGCTCAAAGCCAAGGAAATGAGAATTATTTCTCTGATTTCGGCCTTTAAGAAAAAGATGAAGAAGCTTCAGCCCTTGGATCCCAGCTGAAAGAATGGACGGCCAAGATTCTGCCAAAATCACTGATTTTGACCCGACACGGCCTCTGGCACGGCCGTGTGCCAGGCCGTGTGCCTCAAGCGGTGGTCAACCGACTTATCCAAACCAGTGACACGCCCATGGGACACGCCCATGACATAGGCCGTGTCACCAACACGCCTTCAGACACGCCCGTGTCTGTGGCCGTGTGCCTAGGTGAAAAAAATCCCCAAACATCCCGAGACTTCACACGGCCTGTGACACGCCCGTGTCCCAGGCCGTGTGCCCAGACACGGCACAAAGACACGCCCTGTCGAAATCCTTCGGCAGGCTGAGTTCGTCGACCTGATTTGACACGCCCTGTGACACGCCCGTGTCACAGGCCGTGTTCAATCTCACGACACTCAACACCTACGTCTCGACACTCGACGATCGTCGAGTAACAATCGTCGAGCATACGACACGGCCTTGGACACGCCCGTGTCCTGGGCCGTGTGCCTCCTCTCGACACATCGTCGAGAGAAAAATCGTCGAGACAAAGGCCGATCGTCGACACAACCTCGACACGCCCTGCGACACGCCCGTGTCGCAGGCCGTGTCAGCTGACACGCCCTGGGACATGCCCGTGTCCCAGGCCGTGTCACCCAAAAATTTCCTGTTTCTGAAATTTGGGCTGTTACAATCCTCCCCTCCTACAAGAAATTTCGGCCTCGAAATTCAGATACAGGAAAGGCAATAGAAAACAGCAAGAAAAATGTGACAATATATAAAATTTTATGTTACAACATTCTTGCTACAGATTACAAAAATAGCTCAGGGAACTCTTCTCGCATGGTTTGCTCTCGCTCCCATGTCAGTTCTTCACGGCCGCAGTTGTCCCACCGGACTTTTACCATACCGACCGTCTTGTTCCGCAACTGTTTCTCGGCTCGATCGTCGATCTGAATAGGTCTAACTTTCGTTGTTAGCCCATACTCCACCGGCACACGATCATTCACGATCACTTGAGCTGGATCTTTCACGGCCTTCCGAAGCACCGAGATGTGAAAGACATCATGTAACCCACCCAAGCCCGCCGACAGAGCTAGCCGATAGGCCGCTTCGCCCACTCGCTCAACCACTTCAGAAGGACCCAAATATCTTGGACTCAACTTTTTCAATCGTCGAATCCTGGAGACACCTTTGAATGGCTTGATCTTCAAGTAGACCCAATCGCCAACCGCAAATTCTACGTTCCGGTGCTTGGCATTGTAGTACTTCGCTTGTCGATCTTGAGCAATAAGCAATCTCTCTCGAATAGTCCGGATGGTTGAGTTTGCTTCATCCACCTCATTTGGTTTACAAACCCGGGCTTCGCCCGCTTCTACCCAAGCCAAGGGAGTACGACACTTCCTGCCATATAGCGCTTCATAGGGTGCCATCCCAATGCTCGCTTGGTAGCTGTTATTATATGCAAACTCGACCATATAGAGATGATCTTCCCATCTCTTTCCGAAGTCAAGGGCGCACATTCGGAGCATGTCCTCCATTGTTCTGTTGGTACGTTCAGTTTGGCCATCCGTTTGGGGATGAAAGGCCATACTGAAAGTCAACTTCATGCCCAACAGTCGGTGAACGAGCCTCCAATCATTTGACGTGAATCGCCCATCTCGATCACTTACGATGCTCCGCGGAACACCGTGAAGCCGCACAATCTGATCAACATATAACTTTGCCAAACTTTCAACTGAATCATCCCGCCTGTTCGGGAGAAAATGTGCCACTTTCGTTAGCCGGTCAACAATTACCCAAATGGAATCATTTCCTCGCTGCGATCTTGGCAACCCATGCACAAAATCCATGGAAATATCATCAAATTTCCACTCTGGGATCGGCAGTGACTTCAAATATCCACCCGGCTTTTGGCATTCCGCCTTCACCATCGCACATGTTTGGCATTTAGAGACATAAAGGGCAACATCTTTCTTGAGCCCTGGCCACCAGAAAAGCTTTTTCATATCGTTGAACATCTTTGTGCTCCCGGGGTGAATGGAATATTTTGTATAATGCGCTTCATACAGCAGTTCTTCCCTCAATTTCCCCACATTCGGGACGCACAAACGGCCCTCTTTTCGCAAAAGACCGTCATTCCAGGTGAATTTGCCTTCTGGCCCTTCATTCACATAGCGTAAGAGATCTTCATCCAACTCCGTTGCCCGTCGAACTCGGTCTGCAAGGTTACATTGCACCTCCGTCCAGTTCAAACATGCAATGGCAGTGGAATTCTTGTCAACACAATAGATCTCCAATGCCTCCAGTTCCTGGATAAGACGTTCATCATGCCTTTGTAACCAATTTGCTCTAGCCGGAACTCGCCGACTCAAGGCATCCGCGACAACATTCCCCTTCCCGGGCGTATAGTAAATCTCAAAAGTGTAGTCCCCAAGGAACTAAAACCACCTTCGTTGTCGCATATTCAAGTCTTTCTGCTCCAAAAGATACTTTAGGCTCTTATGATCGGTATAGATCTCCACCTTCACTCCATAAAGATAGTGTCGCCACAACTTGAGTGCAAAAATCACCGCCGCTAATTCCAAATCATGGACGGGATAGTTTCGCTCGTGCACCTTTAGCTGGCGTGAGCCATAAGCAATCACCTTTCCATTCTGCAGAATAACGTAGCCTAAGCCGCTCCCTGAGGCATCACTATAAATCACAAATCCATCGGTTCCACATGGCGAAGACAACACCGGCGCCGTGGTCAACCGAACCTTCAGCTCTTCAAAAGATCGTGCGCACTCTGGCGTCCAAACGAACTTCTGATCTTTTCGCGTCAGTGTGGTTAGCGGCAAAGCGATCCGTGAGAAATTTTCCACAAATCTTCTATAGTAGCCCGCAAGTCCAAGGAAACTCCTGACCTCGGCCACGGAAGACAACATTGGCCACTCTTGTATGGCTCTTATCTTCGCTGGATCCACTGCAATGCCCGCTCCACTCACCACATGGCCTAAAAATGCCACTGACGATAGCCAAAACTCGCACTTCGAGAACTTGGCATATAGCTGATTTTGCCTCAACGTGTTCAACACCAACCGCAAGTGAATCTCATGCTCGGCTTTCGATTTCGAGTACACCAGGATGTCATCAATGAACACTATCACAAACAGATCCAGGTACTCACGAAAAATACGGTGCATCAGATCCATAAACACCGAGGGCGCATTGCACAAGCCAAAGGGCATGACTGTGAACTCATAGTGCCCATAACGCGTTCCAAATGCGGTTTTGGGAATGTCACCTTCCCGAATTCTTAACTGGTAATAACCAGACTTCAGGTCCAACTTCGAATAGACGGTCGAGCCCACCAGCTGATCGAATAACTCATCAATCTGGGGTATAGGATACTTATTCTTCTCGGTCAGCTTATTCAGTTCACGGTAATCAATACACAACCGTAACCCACCATCTTTCTTCTTTACAAAAAGCACAGGCGCGCTCCAAGGTGACATACTTGGGCGGATATAACCTTGCTCTAGCATTTCTTGTAGTTGAACCTTTAATTCAGCCATCTCTTTTGGCGCAACGCGATATGGCGAGCGGGCCACAGGTTTCGCACCTGGCACCAATTCAATTGTGAAGTCAATCTCCCGCTGGGGTGGTAGCCCAGGGAGATCTGTGGGAAACACATCGGTAAAGTCTGCCACAATAGGAACCTCGCACGCACTGGCCTTAGGCTCAACAGCCTGAATTAGTGCGAAGTAACACTCCCCACCTTTCCGAACGGCTTTGACTACCTGGAGTGCAGACATCAACGTCCCGCCTACTCCTCGCATACCCGCGAACTTTGTCTCCTGTTCGGTATTCTGGCCCAACGTGATTTCTTTGGACTGGCAATCAATCATAGCACGCTGCTCCGCAAGCCAATCCATCCCAAAAATCACATCGAACTCCGATATTGGCAAAACAAATGCAGTTAAACAAAAATCCCGACTTCCTAACTGAACTGCCACTTCGCAAGCTTGATCCGCAAGCATCCAACAGCCATTCGGCAACACCACTCTGACGCTATCTGTCTTTGCACGACTGGGTATCCCAAGCCGCATAATAAACTCACTAGACAGAAAAGAATGCGATGCACCTGTATCAAACAGTGCTCGCGCCAGCGTGTCCCGAATCATCACAAAGCCTATGACACACATGTCACACACACAAACGGCAAACATAGGAGTACTAAGCAAAACATACAAACAAATAGCAGATGCAAAACTAAACTCATACCTGTGACCACGTCACTCTGCTTGATGGCCTCTTGCAGGCCAAGATTGTAGACCCGGGGTTGCGCCTGCGAGGCAGAGGAATCCACCACCGCCTTTCCTTTTTCCGCATAAGATGCTCCCGCCTTCTTTTCACTCTTTGGCGGCATCCGACAATCTCGCGCAATATGCCCCATTCGGCCATAATTGAAGCAAATACGAGTGTTTGGCTTGGAGGTCGCCCCTGATGTTGCTCCCGTTGCACCTGATGAAGGAGCTTGTCCACTAGGCTTGGACTTCTTACCCCATCTCTTCTTATAAAATGGTTTTCCCGATCGGGGCGCCTTCCACTCCGGTTGCGTCACAGCTAAAGCTCTCTTCCCTTGCACACTTTTCATATCCTTTTCCAACGCGGTTGCGGTGTCAACCAACGCTTGGAAACCTTGGTTCACAGAACTTGACACAAGGAACCTCAGCTCGTCCCTCAGTCCTTCATAGAACCCGCATACCGCCCCAAGCGAGTAAATTCATGCAGGTACGCGTCAACACTGCCATCACCTTGAGTCAACCGTTGGAATTCATTTTCCATGGCTATCCGTTGAGCCACAGGAAGGTGCTTCGCTAGGAAGAGCCGAGAGAATTCTTCCATCGATACTTGGGTTAACGGACGACCCGCCAAGTGATGCAACTCCATCTCATCCCACCATAAGCGAGCTTCTCCTTCAAGTAAAAAGGTAACTAAAGTAACTTTCTGATGTTCCGCCGTTCCTATCGCCGTCATCACTCGCTTGACGCGCGATAGCCAATCCTCAGCCTGCGTCGGGGTTCCCGCTCCCGCGAACGTAGGCGGATGGAAACTCATAAACCGCGTTAGCTGCTTCTCAGCCGCTCGAGGAGCCATACCCACGACAGGTTCAGGCCTCGCCGCCACTTGTCCTGGCCTCACAGCCGCTTGTTCCTGCCTAAGTGGCTGGCCTTGGATCATGGTAAATAAGGCCTCCGCAACTAAACGCACATGTTCCGCAGACGGTGGAGGTGTAGGCACCACGGCTGGTGCCGTACTTTCATCAGAACGCTGGGACTCAGACGGCCCAGCTCCACTTCGTGTCACCTAAAGGTGGACAAGACACACACATTAGCGGTCGTACCCAAGCAATCAACACACAAAATCAGAACACACAGGTTACGCAAACACACAAATATGCATTCCTATCATGGACATTCAGGAGTTCAGGCGTAGACTTTGGTTTGCACAAACACGTGCTCGCCACCCCACAAAAGAAGTCGGCCACGACTTCGAGAGGGAAGGACCAAGACGACCGATACCAAAAATGTAACAACCCCGTCCGTTCATATGATATATTCTAGCAGGTCCGGCCGGGGCCCCACAGGATATAACACAAAACAGTCGGTGAAGGTATAGGATGATATCAGAGTCGCGCATCGCACCTATCACAAATCATTCTAGCGGAAGCCTAGACTACAAATGGAACTCCTCATGAATGTCCAAACATAAAACTCCACATTTTATAAACTATAGGAATGTCTTACAATAAGTCAAAAGAGTTGGCCTTATGGCCTTACATGGCTTTCAAACAGTGGCCTAAACAGATTGGTGCGCAGGCCGGCCACAATAAAAGAAAACACACGACAACACAGATAGCCTTCGAGGGCTAACAACAGTAGCAGTAACACCAGCAGGAACATCAACCTCTATGCGTCCCGCTCGGCTCTCCAGCACCTGTAAAGGGACAATCCACCCACCGGTGGCAAAGAAAAGAACCGGTCAGCGTTCAGCTGACCAAATTATAACGACCCTACCCCTTCTCTCGGGGCAGCGGTATTCTTCCCTGTAGGCATATTAGATTACAAGTATGGCAATATATCATCAAAATGTGCTTTCACGCACATAAGCCATCACAACCGTTCGCCACACGGCCCAACGGTCCGTGCACTCAGGGCACATTCTTGGTGTTCTGGCAAATCTCTTGCCCACCACCGTATCAGGGTCACAACCCAACGGTAATTCTCTTGAGCATTTACTCCATGGCGTGCAGCCGGAGTTAGTCTTCCTACACCGGGATGGCCCGTAGCCCCCCATTGTGTCATGGTGCGCAGGCCGAAGACTCTTGCTATGCGCTCCAACTGACCGCACTTTTTGGTCTCACGTCGGACGGACATAGCGCAGGTCGGATCCTCCACCCCCGTTGCTCAAATCGCCTTGCCTTCTCCGAGTACAGCGTACTCATGGCTATATCAAAGCCGCGGGTCGGTCTCACCAATCCTGTTCTTGGCATTCAAGCCTGGGTATTTCTCTATACCCATTTATCTCACAGCAACAGCGGGTCTTTCCTGGGCACACCAGTACTTCCTGTGACTCTCTCCACAGGTGGACACCGCACAAGCACAAATGTCAGGGGTCTTTCCTAGTTATCATGCCAGGACTTCCTGTTACTCGCTTCACAGGTGGACATCCTACGACATCAAGCTTCATAAAGGGCCTTTCCTGGTCACACCAGTACTTCCTGTGCCTCATTCACAGGTTGGACCCAAAAACATCACATGACTATTTTCCTGGGCTACCACCCCAGTACTTCCTTCTACTCATTTTCGCAGGCATAACCCGTAGACTCCTTACACTACACGTTATCACGGAGTCTTCTCCGGTTCGTATGCAACATCACCAATCCAGACCAACCTGTCCAGATGGGCTTCACACAGCATGCCTATTCCGTACTCCATTTCCGGATCTATATGCTAACAAAGGGGATTTCAAGCATCCACCCAAAGATTCCCAAAACCAGCCACCTCTTGGTGGGGGAAATCACAAAATATGCCAAAAAGGAAGCCTTCACATGGCTAGGAAGAAAAGTCGTTACCCTTGACGACCGCTTCGGTGCCATGGACTCAAAGCTAGCTTGCAAGACTCGCAAGATCGTTTCCTCTGCAACGCCGGCTTCGGAACTCTTGTCGGTAAACCGCAGCACCACCAGCAGCAGCCCCCTTTCCTCTTCCTCCTCCTTTCTCTCTCTCTTTCTCTCTTATCTTGAAGAAAGCTCAAAGCCAAGGAAATGAGAATTATTTCTCTGATTTCGGCCTTTAAGAAAAAGATGAAGAAGCTTCAGCCCTTGGATCCCAGGTGAAAGAATGGACGGCCAAGATTCTGCCAAAATCACTGATTTTGACCCGACACGGCCTCTGACACGGCCGTGTGCCAGGCCGTGTGCCTCAAGCGGTGGTCCACCGCCTTATCCAAACCAGTGACATGCCCATGGGACACGCCCGTGACATGGGCCATGTCACCAACACGCCTTCAGACACGCCCGTGTCTGTGGCCGTGTGCCAGGGTGAAAAAAATCCCAAAACATCCCGAGACTTCACACGGCCTGTGACACGCCCGTGTCCCAGGCCGTGTGCCCAGACACGGCACAAAGACACGCCCTGTCAAAATCCTTCGGCGGGCTGAGTTCGTCGACCTGATTTGACACGCCCTGTGACACGCCCGTGTCACAGGCCGTGTTCAATCTCTCGACACTCAACACCTACGTCTCGACACTCGACGATCGCCGAGTAACAATCGTCGAGCATACGACACGGCCTTGGACACGCTCATGTCCTGGGCCGTGTGCCTCCTCTCGACACATCGTCGAGACAAAGGCCGATCGTCGACACAACCTCGACACGCCCTGCGATACGCCCGTGTCGCAGGCCGTGTCAGCTGACATGCCCTGGGACACGCCCGTGTCCCAGGCCGTGTCACCCAAAAATTTCCTGTTTCCGAAATTTGGGCTGTTACACACGGCTTGGGACACGGGCGTGTCCCATGGCCGTGTCCCGCTTGGGTGAGTTGATGTTGTGCTGGGTGATGTACACGGCTGCCAGACACGAGCGTGTCGACCATGACACGGGCGTGTAGGGTGTGACACGGGCATGTCACACGGCCGTGTACTGTTTGGATTTGTGTCGGTGGTGTTCCGCTTAAGGGACACGACCAGTGATACGGGCATGTCACAGGGCGTGTCAGGCCGTGTTCAACCTATTTTTGGGCAAATCAGAGATGTTCGTTTCCCTCTCCTGGATCCAAGGGTCCAGGCCACTTCCCTGTGCATAAAAGGCCGAGAAATGAGGGATAAACTCCTTCATTTCATCATTCTTCTTCTTCTCCAATAGAGAGAGAGGGTAAGGGAAGGAAAGGCAGAAGAATAAAGCCAGCTGCTGGTGGAGCTGCGGAGTGCGGAAGTAAGATCCGTGTTTGGATTCGTGAAGGCAAAGCCGAGGCGGTGTTTTCCATCCGGCTAGTTCATGGCTCCAAAATGACCTTCAAGGGTAACGATCTCCTTCTTGGACATCGAAGTACTTTCTTTATGCATATGCATGGAATCCTCCACCAAGAGGTGGACATCGTAAGTAATTCCTTGGTTGAGTCTGCATCTAGAGCTGGAAGTGTGAAGTACGACATATGCATGCTGTGTGAAGCCCATCTGGACAATTAGTCTGGATTGGTGATGATTATGGGTAAACCGGAGAAGACTCCGTGTATTTTGATAACTGTGTATGCTTTGTACGTATGGATGTTTTGTATGGATGTATGGGTGTGTGAATCTTGGATTCTTTGCGTAAGCTCCTTATGGTGTGAGCGCTAATTGATCTGGGAGAGCGAAAAGCTGTGACTAATTAGGAGGGATGGCTGACCCCTGTCTAATGGTGCGTTACTGACGGTTTGAGCATGGGAAAGGCTAACCTGCCCCTGGTTGTTTTGGGAGGTCGATTTGTGGCAATGTTTGGGAGGACACGACACAGACCCTACTTGCTGCACCACAGTTGTGGGTCGATCTATTAATGGTCAAGTTTGCCTTGAGATTATCACCTCTAAGTGGTTTGAGCGGAATGCTCCCAGTCTGCGGGTTGGGGTGAATAGGACCGGCCAGCCAACAAGTTAATAATTCTCTGATCGGTGGTGTTGCCACAGAGTCTGGTACACCATAAGGTGCCTTGAGTGCACGGAGCGTCTGGTGGAGACTGGCGTTTGTGATATTGTTGTGCCTGAGAGCACTTGTTGTGATTGGTAACTATTATGATTGCAATGCATACAGGGAAGGAACTACTGTCCCGGGTAAGGTGTAGGGTCGTTATAATTGGTCAGCTAATGCTGACCGTTGCTTGTTTACCGTTCTTGGGTGGATGTCTATTTGCAGGTGCTGGTGGGTTGAACTGAATTAAATTGAGCGGAATAAAGGCTTGCTGCTAAAAGTCCATCGAAGGCCATGCGAAGACTGTTTGGATTTCATGTGTGGCCGGCCTGCGTGCCGATGTATGAAATTGTATATTTTCTAAAGAGCAACTTGTAAGGCCTTAAGGCCATGAGTGTCTGTGTGTTGTATACATTCCTGGTTTATATATAAATGTGCAATTTATATATATAGTGGACATTCAATGTGATGAGTTCATATAACTTAAAATGCTGCGCTAGAATGCTCTGAGTTAGGATGCGAGTAGATAGTGATTTTGATATTCACACGTGACTCCTTCGTTTGTCTGTGAAATATGGCATGGGGCCCGGACCGGATCCACCGTTATATTACATGTGATAGATGGAGGCGTTACAAAGTGGTATCAGAGCCAGGTTTTAGATTTATGGGAGGGGTGAACATAATTGAACTCAAGAATGTCCACTAGGAATGTTATACATGTACGAGAAGAGTGTCACCATGTAGTCAATGTATATTTGCATTGAGGCAATGGATGATAAATGATGTTTTGTACATTGATATGTGACGAGGAGTGTTGCGGGACAGTCTAAGACCTAGTGGTCCGATGAGAGTTCGGAACCAGTTGAAGTGCCTACATCTCCCTCGGCAGAGACCATACTTGTGGTGACTGTGACGGTGCTCGCAGTGTTACAGGCACAACCTACTAGGCAGGCAAGGCCTACAGGGGTGGCAGTATGGCCTAGTGCAAGGCAAGAGCGTGCTGAAGCTGTGGTAGAAGAGCAAGGAGTGGATGAGCATTTGAAGCGATTTATGGATGAAAGTGAGCAGTTAGATCTTAACTTTCTTCTAAACTAGAGTTAATGTAAAAAGTCACAACACAAAGATAAAGAATGAAAAGCAAGCACACAGATGACACAAGAATTTATAGTGGTTCCCCTAAACTTGGGTACATCCACTCTTCTACCAGCCTGGTAGGAATCCACTGCAGGATGAGTTGATTAGGTGTCCTGGGCACCAATGAGCTTTTGATAAGGTGCTCAAAAATCAAACCAGATTTTTTGATCAGGTGTCTTGCCACCATTGAGTTTTGATAAGGTCTCAGAAACCAATCACAAACTTTTGAAGGGAGTTTGAAAAACCCTTTACAAAGGTGGGGATGAGAGAGTGATGAAAGTCTTCTTTTCTCAAGCACAATGAGAAGACTATGTGGATTCAGTGATGTTGTCAAAGCTCCCCCTGAGATGTAGAATAGTTCAGGAGTGGAAGCTTTGCTTCAGGGTGTAGGCCTTCAAGTTGATGTTGCTCTCCAACAAGATTTTAGACTGATATGAATTGATTGTCTCTTGAAAGCCTGGAGCAGATGAAGAAGATGATGTTGATTTGCTGTAAGAAAACTTGTAGCTAAGTTCTTCTTTGTTGAGAGAAAAAGCCTTCTTGAATATTCTCTCTCTATCTCTTCTATTCTGTCGAGTGCTGTATTTCTCTTCTTATGTTCTCTGTAAGATATAATATCTGTATATTTAATGCCTGAAGAATTCAAGCATTTGAATTCTTTCTATCTTGGAATGGCTAAATCAATTCCCGAGAATGGAATATGTCTTGATAAATCAATTGGCATTTAATCTCTTTAATAAGCCATATTTTATACTGTCATTCAAACGACTATATTTGATAGCATTAAATCTGAGAGCTATAAATGCCTGCAGTTAAGCCTTAATTAAATTTGTCAGCTATAAATAAGAAGGTCTGAAAAATGGCATAGGAAATCGCCAAGCTAAATCTTAAAGCTTCTTCAAACTGGGTTCGGAGATCGTTGAACTCAGCTCGGAGATCGTTGAGCTGAGTTCAGAGATTTTCAACTGCATCTGAATATTAAAGCTTCTTCAAACTGGGTTCAGAGATAGTTGATCTCCGCTCAGAGATAGTTGAACTGAGTTCAGAGATTTTGAACTACATCTTAATTTTAAAGCTTCTTCAAACTGGGTTCAGAGATAGTTGATCTCCACTCAGAGATAGTTGAACTGAGTTCAGAGATTTTGAACTGCATCTTAATTTTAAAGTTTCTTCAAACTGGGTTTAGAGATAGTTGATCTCCGCTCAGAGATAGTTGAACTGAGTTCAGAGATTTTCTTCCAGCAATTTTCTGAACTTCAAATCTGAACTTCTCTGGAATTTTTCTGAATGACCAAACCTGGAAATAATCCTATGACCCATGACTATACATTTTGGGTCAATCTAATAAACCCTAATAGTGATCCTTACCCAAATCCAACCTTGGGTTCCAACAATGGAGTTTCATCCACCTACGTTTGGTGGGGCGACTTCCCCAACACAGGTGAAAGATTGGATTGCAAGTGTAAAAAGAATCTTGGTAGCAAACCGAAATGCGGAGGCACAGAAGGTGAAGTTAGCCACATTTCTATTGGAAGGCGACGCGCGGCTTTGGTTGGACGAAGTGGAAGTGCATCACTTGGCAGGGCGAGGATTGGAAGAAATTTTGATCGAAGAATTCTCCCAGTTATTTCTGGCCAAGTATGTGCCAGTCTCGCAGCGGATTACCATGGAAAATGAGTTTCTACATCTGGTGCAGGGTGAGCATGATATTGTTACTTACCTGCATGAGTACACCAGACTGGGGCGTTATGCGGGGTCTACTTTCGCCGAGGAGGCACGAAAGACAAATTGCTTTTACGAGGGACTGTGGGATGCGTTGAGGTTAGCACTCTCGAGTTCGGTGAACCAAGGCTTCCAAGCGTTGGTCGATACAGCCCGTGCGCTGGAGAAAGATTTAAAATGGGTACAAAAGAAGAAGAGTCTGGCAGTAAAGAAGCCGAAATTTAAAGTTCCGCAGTCAGAACAGTCAGAGTTTAGAAAACGAGATAAGAAAAAGTTTAGGCCTGCTGAACCAACTCCGTCTACTGTTTCTTCAGGAGCAACCT
The DNA here is from genome assembly GCA_039583875.1 of Platanthera guangdongensis. Taxonomy (NCBI): domain Eukaryota; kingdom Viridiplantae; phylum Streptophyta; class Magnoliopsida; order Asparagales; family Orchidaceae; genus Platanthera; species Platanthera guangdongensis. The sequence goes on from CM077158.1 coordinate 155,315,597, forward strand.
ATGTACAAGGATGTCTGGATACACATACATGTTTTCGATGTGGCAGGCAAGGACATTTAGCCAACAATTTTTGGAGTGACGCTCCAAGGGGTGAGAAAAAGGTAGGTGCGTCGTATAAAGAGAAGGGTAAAGCAGTGGCCGAGTCATCTACATCCCGGACGCACCCTCGGCTGCATAATTTGGAAGTGCAAGAGCCGCAAAGCTTAATTGGTGAAGTTCAGCCTCGTGTGTTTAATTTGGAACTCCAAGAGGCTATGAAACGTTATCTGCAAAATAATGAGGGTGAGCGGAAGTAATCATCGAATCGTAACCCGTACTACTTGGGCGTTGTAACTATTGACAGAAATAATGGGATGGTTGTGTACATATATTTTATACATTGTGTTAAGCGATGAGATGTTGATGCACACTTTGTGTTATTTCAGTGATCGATCAATCATGGTGTCTATTGAAAATGTGGATGGATGTGCACATGTGAAGGATATGTAGATGTGTGTGTTCTGACTGAGATGTTTTCTTTGTGCGATGCCTTGGGGCGAGCCACGCTAAGACCTTTGAGCTCGAACCCGGCTTGCTTTATTCGGGTAATCGGTTCCCTATGGTGCAACGAGGAGAGAATATGTTGCTGGTTGACATTGAGCTAAATTTCGCGACAAACTTTTTTGGAAGGAGGGGCGGATTGCAACACCCCAAATCCAAATTTGGGTTAAGGTTGGGTGACATGGCCTGGGACACGGGCGTGTCCCAGGGCATGTCGTACTTGGGTCGACGAACTGCGCTCAACAATCGTCGAGCGGCAAGCAAAGGGGAGTACACAGCCTGTGACACGGACGTGTCACAGGGCGTGTCCTTTGCGGGTTTCAGCCAGTGTTACGCGTGTTGAGAGACACGGGTGTGTCTTAGGGTACACGGCCTAGGACACGGGCGTGTCCCATGGCTGCGTCCCGTTCGGGTGAGTTAATGTTGTGCTGGGTGATGTACACAGATGCCAGACACGGGCGTGTCGACCATGACACGAGCATGTAGGGTGTGACATGGACGTGTCACACGGTCGTGTACTGTTTGGATTTGAGTCGGTGGTGTGCCGCTTAAGGGACACAGCCTGTGATACGAGCATGTCACAGGGCGTGTCAGGGCGTGTTAAGCCTATTTTTGGGCAAATCAGAGCCGTTCATTTCCCTGTCCTGGATCCAAGGGTCCAAGCCTCTTCCCTGTGGATAATAGGCCGAGAAATGAGGGATAAACTCATTCATTTCATCATTCTTCTTCTTCTCCAAGCGAGAGAGAGAGAGGGAAAGGGAAGGAAAGGAGGAAGGAGAAAACTAGCTGTTGGTGGAGCTGCGGAGTGCGAAAGCAAGATCCGAGTTTGGATTCGTGAAGGCAAAGCCGAGGCAGTGATTTCCATCAAGCTAGTTCATGGCTCTAGAACGATCTTCAAGGGTAACGATCTCCTTCTTGGACATCGAAGTCTTTTCTTTATGCATATGCATGGAATCATCCACCAAGAGGTGGACATCGTAAGTGATTCCTTGGTTGAGTCTGCATCTAGAGCCTGAAGTGTGAAGTATGACATAGGCATGATGTTTGAAGCCCACTAGACAATTAGTCTAGATTGGTGATGATTATGGGTAAACCGAAGAAGACTCTGTGTATTTTGATAACTGTGTATGATTTGTAAGTATGGATGTTTTGTATGGATGTATGGGTGTGTGGATCTTGGATGCTTTGCCTAAGCTCCTTGTGGTGTGAGCGTTGTGAGCATTAATTGCTCTGGGAGAGCGAAAAGCTGTGGCTAATCAGGAGGGAAGGCCGACCCGCGTCTAGTGGTGCGCTACTAACTGTTTGAGCACGGGAAATGCTAACCTGCCCCTGGTTGTTTTGGGAGGTCGATTGGTGGTAATGTTTGGGAGGACGTGATGCAGACCCTACTTGCTGCACCACAGTTGTGGGTCGATCTATTAATGCTCAAGTTTGCCGTGAGATTATCACCTCTAAGTGGTTTGGGCGGAATGCTCCCAGTCTGCGGGTTGGGGTGACTAGGACCGGCCAGCAACAAGTTAATAATTCTCTGATTGGTGGTGTTTCCATGGAGTCCGGTACACCGTAAGGTGCCCTGAGTGCATGGAGCGTCTGGTGGAGACCGACATTTGTGATATTGTTGTGCCTGAGAGCACTTGTTGTGATTGGTAACTATTATGATTGCAAATCATACAGGGAAGGAACCACTACCCCGGGTAAGTGGTAGGGTCGTTATAATTGGTCAGCTAATGCTGACCGTTGCTTTGTTTACCACTCTTAGGTGGATGTATATTTGTAGGTGCTGGTGGGTTGAACTGAATTAAATTGTGCGGAATAAAGGCTTGTTGCTAAAAGGCCCTCGAAGGCCGTGCGAAGAATGTTTGGATTTCATGTGTGACCGGCTTGGGTGCCGATGTATGAAATTGTATATTTTGTAAAGATCAACTTGTAAGGCCTTAAGGCCATGAGTGTGTGTGTGTGTGTTGTATACATTCCTGGTTTATATATAAATGTGCAATTTATATATGTAGTGGGTATTCGATGTGATGAGTTCATATAACATAAAATGTTGCGCTAGAATGCTCTGAGTTAGTGTGCGAGTAGATAGCGATTTTGATATTCACACGTGACTCCTTCGTTTGTCTATGAAATATGGCGTGGGGCTCCGGCCGGACCCACCGTTATATTCCATGTGACAGATGGAGGCGTTACAGAAAAGAAGTCCACTAGGTTATTCTTAACAACTTGTAGGGTTGGTTTGTCATTCCTAATCAACAGTGTGTCATCTACATACAAAACAAAAAGACAACTATGCTCTCACTAATCCGTTTATAAACACAAGGTTCATCCTCATTCTTAATAAAACCAAACACTTTGATCTTTTCATCAAAACGAAGATTCTAACTTCGAGAAGCCTGTTTCAATCCATAAATGGATCTCTACAGCTTGCATATTTTAGTGGCTTCACCTGGAGATACAAAACCCTCAGTTTTTGTCATATACACATCTGCGAGGAGGTTCCCATTAAGCAAAGCTGTTTTGGCATCCATCTGCAAGATCTCGTAGTCATAATACGCAGCAATAACTGTCAAAATTCTGATGGACTTAACCATGACAACAGGGGAAAAAGTCTCATCATAGTCAATACCATGAATTTGCTAGAAACCTTTAGCCACAAGTCGCCCTTTGAATGTCTGTATATTTCCATCCATGTCGGTCTTCTTCTTGAAGACCGACTTGCACCCTATGGGTCTTACCCCTTCACGTGGTTCCACCAAAGTCCATACTTGGTTTTCATACATGGAGTCCATTTCAGACTTCATGGCCTCAAGCCACTTCTCGGAGTCTGGTCCATACATAGCCTCCTGGTAGGTTGCAGGCTCATCACTATGATCCATAAGCATCACATTACCTATTTGAGATATGAGAAATCTATTTCTATCATGCTCAAATTTTGGTCTACCAGATCTACATGGAACTTGTGTTTCTTCAGCAGATTCTCCAGCTAAAACTACTTTTACTCCTGACTCAGGTCCCAAATCCAGTTCATTAACAGTTTGTGGTTCCTGAACTTCTTCAAGTTTGACCCTAGTTGTCTATCTACTTAAGAACTCTTTTTCAAGAAAGACACCAGTCCTTGTGACAAACACTTTGCCCTCGGACGATAAGTAGAAGTAGTACCCTTTGGTTTCCCTAGGATACCCCACAAGATAACACTTATCTGATTTGGGTTCCAGCTTATCAGGCATTTGACGTCTTACGTATGCCTCATAGCCCCAAACCTTAATGAACAACATACTGGGATGCTTCCCAATCCATATCTCATATGGTGTCTTTAGAATAGATTTCGTTGGAGCACGATTTAATGTTAAAGCAGCAGTTTCTAGAGCAAAGCCCCAAAAGAAAACAGACAGATCTGCATAACTCATCATCGACCATACCATTTCTAACAAGGTACGATTCCTCTGCTCAGACACACCATTATGCTGTGGTGTTCTAGGTGGAGTGAGCTGTGATAGAATATCACACTCTTTCAAATGATCACGAAACTCATGACTTAGGTTTTCGCCACGTCGATCAGATCAGAGTGCTTTAACCTTCTTACCTAACTGGTTTTGTAATTCACTTTTAAACACTTTGAACTTTTCAAAAGTTTCAGATTTGCTCTTCATAAGATACACATATCCGTATCTACTGAATTCATCAGTAAACGTAACAAAGTAGAAGTACCCACCTATAGCCATAGAACTCATGGATCCACATACATCACTATGTACTATACTCAAGAGATCATCAGCCCTCTTATTGTTTCTAGTGAAAGGGACTTTAGTCATCTTGCCTAACAAACAAGATTGGTATCTCTCAAATGATTCAAAATCAAATGAGTCCAACAGTCTACCTCTATGGAGCATGGATATATGTTTCTCATTTATATGCCCCAAACGACAATGCGAAAGGTACGTAGGGTTCGAGTCATTTGATCTTAGTCTTTTAGTATTTTTAATATTATAGATCGGATGGTCTAAGTTCAAAATATACAGATCAATACACATTTGGGCTACACCATAACAAATATCATTCTTAAATATTAAACAACAAGTGTTCTTAATAATAAAAGAAAACCCTTCATGTCCAAACATGAAATTGATATAATGTTTCTAGTTATGAAAGAAACAAAATAACAATTATCTAGTTCTATTACAAGTCCACTGGGCAAAGCAAGACGATAAACCCCCACGACAACAATAACAACAACACTTGCTCTATTACCAACACGCATGTCCACCTCTCCTTTACTTAACATTCTTCTCTTTCCCAGTTCCTGCACATTTATACAAATGTGAGAACCACATCCGCTATCCAATACCCAGGATGAAGGAGCAAAAGGTTTATCTCTATAACATAAATACCTAAAGCAGAAGTCATACCTCCCCTCAGCTTTTGCAAACCCTCCACATAAGAAGGACAGTTCATCCTCCAGTGTCCAGCCTTGCCACAGTGGTTGCACTTTCCCTCTTTCATCAAGCCCTTCTTTTTCAGTGTAGAAGACTTGGGCTCTAGTCCAAACATAGGTCCTACCTTCGTCTTCTTGAGGCCCTTGGTCTTGCTTTTGCCTTTATGCACCATCAATATGGGGCTATAAGGCTTGTCCTTCTTCATGTTTATCTCAGCAGTTCACAACATGCCTAGGAGCTCGGGCAGTGTCTTGTCTATTTCATTTATGTTATAGTTTAAGACAAACTACTCATAACTGTCCGACAACGATTGCCGGATTAGATCTGTAACCAACTCATGGCCCAGAGGGAACCCTAGTATTTCAAGGTTCTCGATATACCCAATCATCTTGAGTACGTGAGTCCCTAGTATGCCCCAAGCTCCCATCTTACACTAGAACAATGCCTTAGTGACATCGAATCTCTCTTGACAAGCTTGCCCTTGAAACATTTTCTTGAGATGCTTGTCAATGTCCTTGCAACCATGTTCTCATGTTGCTACTAAAGCTCAGAGTTTATTGTGGTTAACATGAGATATTCGACGTCTAAAGAGACGCCGATATACTTCTTATAAGCATCTTTATCAGCACGGGGTGCATTCCTGGCAGGCTCATCAGGGGATTCCTCTTCCAAAACATCGAGCTTGCGCTCTTGCCTGAGAACATTTCTCATGTTCCTGTACCAGTCCAAATAATTAGTCTTGTTTAGCTTTTCCTTCTCAACGATCGCTCATAGGGACAGGGTGAAGTGTGAACCACTTGTCATGTAAATTCTACAAGAATATAAGCAAAGTAAATCAATACTTCATTTCAAAATATAATTTATCTTTCAATTAGGACTTTAATCAAAATAATTCCCACTATTTTTATCAAACTGATAACCCTCGATATCAATTAGAAGAGTTTGACGATTAACCCTCTTAGTGGACAAGATCCATATTTCACTAACACTATGAGTCAGCTTTGGCTTTTCTCTCACAATGCATCTATTTAGGTAGGCAACGCTTGCCAATTGCATCACTATGCAATTCTTATATGGCTAGTGAATACTTCTTTATTCGCATCCATCATATGGTGCATGTCAACTCCATGCCTCTGGGCACTCAACATTTGAGGTCACCCAGTTAAGCTAGACCCGATGTCGATAGTGGGATATCACAATTATCCGCTCGCACCCTCACCAGGATAGATTAAAGCACCTTACTTTATCAAGACCACACTTCATCGATCGAGGCAGGAAGTGTGTCATCCATCGAAAGACATCTGAATACTTAATATTACTTAAGGGATTTTAGATAGATGATTAACTCTTTAATCATGGTTAACACTTAACCAGTGTGCACATCAAGCAAATTAAAATTCAACAAGAATAATCCAAATGCATCCAAGATGTGCACAAGAATCATCAACACTTGATGAACTGGGCTAAGTCTTAATATCTAGAACATGTCAAAATCTTCAGACCTACATGCACTGGACATGAGAAACACCAACTGCACTTACATAGTAGACAAGCTCCTCACTTCATGTGAGATTCAAAATCTAACACATACTTAGTTTCAAAAACCAATAAAGTGATGGTTACTGTTAAGGAGTAAACTTCAAAGAAATTGCATGTGTTCTTGGAATGATCCAAGACTAGATTTGAGGATTTAGAACACTTCTAAATCTCCAAATCTACATGCCATGGATTTAGCAACTTCTGAAACAATGAATATTGCCGGAAACCTGGCTCTGATACCAAGGTTGGGCTTTTTGGGGATAGCACAACACTTATGCACGCAGCAGAAATACGAACAAGAAAAACCCAAACCAGTTCATATCTGACAATATTCATGAATCAAGAAGTAAAGCATTCTGTAATAAAATTACCTTTGAGGGATTGAGTCTGAACTCAACCTAGATGCTCCAAAAAAATTGGGCTGGCCACTCAGCGGGTAGAGTCTTGAGCTTAGAAAGTATATCCCCGCCTCTATAGTAATCCACACGATCGGGAGAACCCGTAGCAACTTGTCACATGAGTGCTAGGTCGTGAGAGGACACACAACATCTCCATAGACTACTATATTTGTTGTAGGAGAGCGGCAGAGACACTCGTCAAGATCTGGATCGGGGCGGCGAAGGCAGAATAACTTCCCTCGAGCTTTCAGTGTTATTGGTCTTTCGCACAGTGACGACTCATATGCTTAGATAGGAAGAATAATCACATCACATAAAAAATCCTAAAATATCCTATTTATACCCAAGGAATAAATAGAATAGGCCACGTCATAATTTTAGCAAGTCAACATTTAACTCAGCACGGGAGTTGAGTGAATATAACATAGTCAACGCTTCACCGTCACGACGTTGAGTGAACACAACACACTCAACGCCAAAGACCAGATGCGATGAGTGCGTTGAGTGAACTCAACGCCGTGTTATCAATGCTACTGCATCATGGCATTGTGTGATCTCAATGTTGTCAACGTCTTCTGTGCCATAGCATTGAGTGATCTCAACATACTCAATGCCAAAGACCAGATGCGATGTTCGACGAATCTGCACCAACGAAATTATTTGAATGGATTTCGACTAATTTGCGCCAAGGCCAAATTCGTCGAACGACGTTCGACGACAGTGCCACAAAAATTTTAATCCCCTTTTCCTTTTTCTTTCAACTCATCACATGAGATATTCAATACAGATCCAATCTCCCAATTTCTCGACAATCATATATGCGACCTTGATAGCCTCATACTGAGTTGGCAGTGAGACTATTTGCTTGATCACTTCCAGATCACTATGGTTGCACAAACATATGCATACCGCAGTTCGGCAAGCTCCATTAGGAGTTAATGTTTGAGTCTTATTTCATGAAGTACTACATTCATCCGGGCAGTACAAAGATGTACTTGGATATGAAGAAATCCTTTTGGTGGCCTGCTTTGAAGCGAGATATTGCTTTATACGTGAGTCGATGTCAAACTTGTGTCTTAGTGAAGGTTGAGTGTTAGAAACCGGGCGGGTTCCTGAAGCCTCTTCCTATCCCCGAGTGGAAATTGGATGAAATCTCTATGCGAATAGAAAAAAAACAGGCCGAAAATTTGGAATAACAAATTTTATTATCCAAAAAAGGTGTGTGTTACAAAGGTATGACCTCCCTTTTATAGAATGGAGGAGATGAGAGATTAAAAATAAGCAATGTGGGACTAAATAATTATAAGTTTATGCGGCTTTACAAATAAACAAACCAAACAAGTCGCGCGGTTAGACAAGCAAGCAAACCGCTCGACAAACACGAGAAGGAGAGAACAAGCTGCCTGAGATAACAAGCCACCACAGGAGACCGCTAGTCTCTAAGTCGCCTGAGACAAACTGTCAGACTGCTGGGATACCAAACAATAACAGCCTGACAGACAAGCCGCTGGGATAAACTGCCAGACCGCCCGGCCTCCGAACAGCAACAGACTGCCCGGCCTCCATACTGCAACACTCCCCCTGAAGCTGGAGCATAGATATCAATCATGCCCAGCTTGTCACAAATGTGGAAAAAGGAAACAGACACCGGCTTGGTGAAGATATCTGCCAGGTCGTTGTCAGAAGTGACGAACGGAGGACAATTTTTTTTTTATTAAAGATCTCTTGTCGAATAATATGACAGTCGACATCTATGTGTTTTGTTCTCTCACGAAAGACCGGATTTTTGGAGATGTATATTACGGACTTGTTGTCACAGAACATAGGAAGAGGATAGTTGTATACCTCTCCTAAGTCAAGCATAAGAGCTCGTAACCATTTCAACTCACATGTGGTCGATGTCATACTACGATATTCCGCCTCTGCACTAGACTTGGAGACCACAGACTGTTTCTTGCTCTTCAAGCTCACAAGATTTCCTCCAACAAAGGTGCAGAAACCTGATGTTGAGTTACGGTCACCTTTGTCATCAGCATAGCTCGAATCTGAGTACGCTTCAAGCCAAAAGTGACCATTCTTCTGAAAAAGTAGACCTTTCCCTAGCATTGCTTTAACATACTCCAATATCCTCAGTGAAGATTGTAGATGACACTCCCTAGGAGCTTGCATGAATTGGCTCACCTTGCCCACAACATAGGAGATGTTGGGTCTAGTTACCATGAGATAAATGAGTTTGCCAACCAGATGCCGGTACCTCGTAAGATCGGATAGAAGAGGCGAGTTATCTATCCAAGTTTTGCCTTCTCCAGCAGCCATGGGACATCGGGCAGGTTTAGCACCAGTCAACCCTGCCTCTTTTAGAAGATCAAGAGCATGCTTCCGTTGGGAAAGGACCATGGAGTTGGGCTTCCTAGAGATTTCAATCCCCAGAAAGTATTTTGGGGATCCCATATCCTTTGTGACCAGGTGTTGACGGAGGTGTTTCTTTGTCAAAGCTACCCCATCCTGGTCATCACCAGTAAGAAGAATTTCATCCACATATACTGCAAGAACTACCAGACTTGAGACGGTTTTGCGAATGAAAAAGGAGTGATCGGTTGAACTTCTTACAAAACCAATGGCCCTAACAATGCCGCTAAACTTGTCAAACAAAGCCCGAGGGCTTTGCTTTAGGCCATAGATGACCTTCTCCAGCCGACATACTCATTTCTCCCCCTGAGCAATATACCTAGGAGGTTGCTCCATGTAAACATCTTCATGAAGATCATCATAGAGAAAGCATTCTTAACATCCAACTATGAAATGGGCCAATCCCTGTTGACAGCCACAGAGTGATGGACCCGAATGGCGCTGAGACGAGCAATGGGAGAGAAGGTGTCAAAGTAATCAACACTATAGGTCTGAGTGAAGCATTTTGCAACCAGGCGGGCCTTATATCGATCCACGCTGCCATCCAGACGGAACTTCACAACAAAGACCCAGCGACAGCCAACCACATCAGTGCCCAAAGGGGGAGGAACAAGGGTCCAGGTACCCCGTTTAGTGAGGGTAGCAATTTTCTCATCCATGGCAGCCTTCCTATGAGGAACATCAAGAGCTTCCTGGTAGGTGCAGGGAGTGGCAGTCGTAGAGATAGCCAATGCAAACGCCCTGCGAGAAGGAGTGAGACGATCATATGAAACAACATCAGCCAGCAGGTGCTGGGTACATGTACGCACCCCTTTACGAAGAGTAACAGGAAGATCCAAGTTGGCGTGTTCCTCAGTAATCAGAGCATCCATGGCGGAGAGAGCTGGCCCGGGAGTGGAGAGAGATGGTCGCGGATAGGATGGATAGAGCAGTGGTGATGAGGGAGAGAGGGAAGGAAGAGATAGTTGAGGCGATGGTGGGAAAATCTCGATGGGAGTAGACGTGGTGGAGGGGACGGTAGGAGAAGACGAAAGAACTGGAGAGGGAGAGGGGTCAGAAGAGAAATAGGATGCATTCTCGAAGAAGATCACATCCGCGAATACGTATTGCTTACGAAGAATGGGATCAAAGCAACAGTAGCCTTTTTGAGTAGTTGAGTAACCCAAAAAGACACACTAGGTGGCACATGACTTGAGTTTGTCATGAGTGGCGGAAGGATTGTGCACAAAAGTCGTGCATCCAAAGATACACAGAGGGAGATGAAACATATCCTTGCCCAGATATAGAATAGAGAATTGGGTTTGTCTGTAGAGAACCGTGGACGGAATGCGATTAATGAGGTAACATGAGATGAGGACAACGTAGACCGAATAGGAGCGAGGAACCTGCATCTATGTCATTAGAGTAAGAGCGACATCGAGGAGGTGACGGTTTTTGAGTTCCCCCACCCCATTTTGTTGTGAGGTATAAACACAACTAGTTTGATGAATAATACCATGTTGCATACAGAAAGAAGAGAAAGCAGTGCTGTAACACCCCAAATCCCATATTTGATCTATGACTTGGTTATATGGTCTGGGACACGGGCGTGTCCCAAGCCGTGTCCTGCTCGGTATGGGTGAGAAGCCTGACAGGAGATCGAAAAAAATTTTGAGGGGGAACACGCCCTGCGACACGGGCGTGTCTGATGCCATGTCCTCCATTGGTCGACGAACTTCGCTCGACAAAATGCCTCGGCGGCAGCATGTCTGCAGCCGTGTAAGGGAACACAGCCTGTGATACGGGTGTGTCACATGGCCATGTCTTTCTCTGGAATGGGCCAAGCCAATGAGGCCTTGTGAACAGGGTCTGGACACGGGTGTGTCTCCAGGCACATAGCCTGTCACATGGGCGTGTCACATGGCCACGTTCTGTTCGGGTTGAATCAGGTGTGTGCCGCTTGAGGTAGACGGCCACAGACATGAGTGTGTCTGAAGGCTTGTTAGGGCACATGGACTGTGACACGGGCGTGTCACATGGCCGTGTCCTACTCTAGGTAAGTCGGTTGTGTGTCGTTTAAGGTACACGACCTGTGACACGGGCGTGTCACAAGCCGTATCAGCCAAAAAATAGACCTTTGTGTAAAATTTGTGGTCGTCCATTTCCTTCATCTGGGATCTGATGGCCCAGGCTTCTCCCTGCTGCTTTCATGCCGAGAATGAGAAGAGAATCCTCATTTGATCTTGGGACATTCTCTTTCTAAGAGAGCTAGAGAGAAGGGAGATCTAGGAGGAGGAGGAGAAAAGGAGCCAGCCACCGGTGGAGCTACAGAGTTTCGATTCGAGATCCGAGGCAAGGCCAGCGTTGGGGAGCTTTCCACCCAGCTAGAATTCCATGGCGCCAAAGAAGTCGTCAAGGGTAACGATCACCCTTCTTGGACATGTGAAGTCCTTTCTTTTTGGCATGTGCACGGATTTCCCCCACCAGAGGGTGGATTGCGAAGGGATTTCCTTGGGTTGATTCTTGTAATCCCCAATAGTCTAGCATATAGATCTAGAAATGTGTAGTACGGAATAGGCATGCTGTGTGAAGCCCATCTGGACAGGTTTGTCTGGATTGGTGATGTTTCATTTGCACACCGGAGAAGACTTCGCGGTTAAACGTGTAGTTTGTGGGTTCAAAGGGTTGGACCTGTGAAGGGCAGTAGCAGGAAGTACTGGAGTGGTAGTCCAGGAAAGTACCCTTGTGATGCTTGTGCTGTGTTCTATGGCATGACCAATTTTCTGGCACTACAGGATGCTGCAGGGTTTGGGCAGAGTTGGGTGCAGAAAATGAGTTATGAGTAACCCGCTAAGCGATCGTGAAGGAAGCTAGCATGAACTCCCCTCATTTATTGTGAAGCCAGTCCGTGGTGGACATTATGGCTATGTGAAGCCAGTCCGTGGTAGACATTGTGGCTATTGTGAAGTCAGTCCTTGATGGATAGTGTGGCTATTGTGAGCTTGATGAGCTTTTAAAAATGCCTCGTGCCAAACAGGAAAGGTGAAACCGACCCGCGCCTTATATTTAGCCTCGAGTATATTGGTATTCAGTGATGGCAATACGACTTGAGCAACGGGGGGGGGGGGGGGGGGGGGGGGGGGGTGGTTGATTCGTACCTGCGTTATGTCCGTCCGACTCGAAGACCTGAAAGTGCGGTCAGTTGGAGCGCATAATGAGAGTCTTATGCCTGCGCGCCAGAAAGACTAAATGCTCAATTTTGCCGTTGTGTTTCGGACCTAGAAATGTGTTCGGACCCTGGTTCGCCGGTACACCAAGAATGTGCCCGGAGTGCATGGATCGTCGGACCGTGTGGCTGACAGTTGTGATGGATTGTTTATGCGTGAGAGCACAATGTGTGATATATATATTTGTGTCTGTATTGCTATGCCTGTAGGGAAGGAATACCACTGCCCCGTGAAAGGGGTAGGGTCGTTATAAATTGGTAAGCTGAATGCTGATCATTGCCTTGTTTGACACCGTTTGGTGGGCTGTCCTTGTGCAGGTGCTGGAGAGCCAAGTGGGACATATAAGGGCTGAAATCCCTACTGCTACTGTTACCGCTGCTACCCCTTAAAGGCTAAATAAAGAATGTAGCGTTTTGTTCACGTATGGCCGGCCTGCACTCCGATGTTTGGAATCCACACTTGTAAAGAGCAACTGTAAGGCCATATGGCCAAACGATATTGTATTTGGTGTACATTCCTGGTATTTATATCAGTGGACATTCATGGTTGGAGTTCTGTATTTTTGTTAAAATCTTCCACTAGAATGCTTGAGTTAGGATGTGCAACTCTGATATTAATCTGTGATTTCGGCGCCTATTTTTTTGGCATATGCTGTGGGGCCCCGGCCGGACCTTCTATTATATGCTATATGAACCGATGGAGTCGATACATTTTTGGTAGCAGAGAGTGTACAGTATCAGCTGTCTCGGTCTTTCCCTTTCAAATTTATGGTCGAATTCCTTTGTGGGGTGGCGAGCACGTGTAAGTGCGAACCGTGTTAACACTAATGAACTCTTGAATGTCCACTTAGGAATGCAAATACACTTGTTTGAGGAACCTGCACATTCCTATATTATTTTTATTGCTTGTGTGTGGTTGCTAACGTGTATCTTGTTCTTTTATAGGTGACTCGTAGTGGTTCTGGGCAGTCGGAGCCCCAGCGCTCTGATTAGAGTACGACACCAGCTGAGGTGCCTACACCACTGCCTTCTACGAAAACTGTCTGCTTAGTTGCGGAGGCACTATTTGCAATGTTTCAAGCACGGACTGGTGGGCAAGTGCAGCCTGCAGTGGTGTTAAAATATGTTCCGGCGAGACCAGAACCTATTGCGGCTGTTGATGCCCGAGCAGCTGAACGGCAGTTGAAGCAGTTCATGAGCTTTAATCCCCCTACATTTACGGCAGTGGGATCCCCTATACAGGTGGAGGATTGGTTGTCGCGCATCAAGCGTATATTGACGGCGATCATGATGGAGGAAGATCAGAAGGTCACCTTGGCCACCTTCGTATTGGAAGTAGAGGCTCGGCTCTGGTGGGATGAGATCGAGTTACACCACTTAGCGGGCAGGCAGTTAACACAATTCTTGATTTAGGAGTTCTCGCGATTATTTCTAGCAAAGCACCTACTAGCGGCACAATGCATTGCCATGGAAAATGAGTTCCAACGGCTAACGTAGGGAGAAAATAGTGTTGAGACTTACCTGCATGAGTTCGCAAGGTTGGGACATTATGCAGGCTCCATCTTCGCTGATGAGCAGCGGAAAACCAATAGGTTCTACAAAGGATTGCGGGACGAGTTACGATTCCTACTCTCGAGTTCCGTGAACCAAGGGTTCCAGGCATTGGTTGATACTGCGTGTGCGTTGGAGAAGGATATGAAGAGGGTGCCAGGAAAGAGGGCCTTGGCTGTGACAAAGCCAGAGTTCAAAGCGCCCCGACCTGGCAAATCGTATTATCAAAGGAAATGGAGCAAGAGGTCCAAGCCTTCTGGGCAAGCCCATTCAACAGTATTGTCGGGGGCCACTTCGAGGCCAGAGACTCGTACTTGCTTTACTTGTGGAAGAGTGGGGCATATAGCCCGTGACTGTCGGGTTGCTCCACCAAAGGGTAAAAAGAAGGCGGGAGCGTCTTATGCTGAGAAGGGAAAGGCAGTAGTGGAGTACTCTGCATCGCAGGTGCAGCCCCGAGTCTACAATATTGGCCAGCAGGAGGCCATAAAGCAGAGTGACGTCTTCACAGGTACAAGTGAAGTTTTCAATTGCTTTTCTTATTGTACGCTCTGTGTGTAGCTTGTGTGTGATGTGATTGCCACATGCTTTGTTATGATTCGGAACACGCTGGAGAGAGTACTGTTTGATACGAGTGCTTCACATTCATTTCTATCTACGGACTTTGTAGCTCGAATTGGAGTACCGAGTCATATGAAGGCATATAGCGTAAGGGTGTTATTACAGAATGGTTGTTTAATTCTTGCGGATAGGGCTTGCGATGTGGCAGTTCAAATTGGAAGTCAGGATTTCTGTTTGAATGCATCTATGCTACCGATATCGGAATTTGATGTGATTTTTGGTATGGACTGGCTCGCGGAGCAGCATGCCTATATTGATTGCAAGTCAAAAGAGATCACAATGGGTCAAAATAACGAGCTTGAGACTAAGTTCACTGGTATGCGAGGAGTGAGCAGGATCTTGACGTCTACACTCCAAGTCGTCAATGTTGTTCGGAAGGGCGTGGAGTTATTCTTCACGCTGATTTAGGCTGTTGAGCAAAAGGCCAATGTGAGTGAAATTCTGATTGTATCAGAGTTTGCGGATGTGTTTCCGAAGGATCTTCCTAGGCTACCACCCCATCGGGAGATCGACTTCACGATCGAGTTGGTGCCAGGTGCTAAACCTATCGCCCGCTCACCATATCGCGTCGCGCCAAAGGAAATGGCTGAGTTGAAAGTCCAATTGCAAGAGTTGCTGGAGCAGGGATATATATACGCCCAAGTATGTCACCTTGGAGCGCACCTGTTCTGTTTGTGAAAAAGAAGGACGGTGGTTTGCGGTTATGTATTGACTACCGGGAACTGAATAAGCTAACAGAGAATAACAAGTATCTGATTCCACGGATAGATGAATTGTTCGATCAGCTAGTAGGATCAACCGTCTATTCCAAATTGAATTTAAAATCTGGATATTACCAGTTGCAGATTCGGGATGGTGACATTCCCAAGACTGCATTTGGAATGCGCTACGGTCATTATGAGTTCACAGTAATGCCGTTTGGGCTATGTAATGCGCCATCGGTATTCATAGACCTAATGAACCGAATGTTCAAAGATTACTTGGACTTGTTCGTGATTGTTTTAATTGATGACATTTTGGTGTACTCTCAATCGGAAGCTGATCATGCTAACCACTTGCGATTGGTGTTGCATACCTTGCAGAGGAATAAGCTCTATGCCAAGTTCTCAGAGTGTGAGTTTTGGCTGTCGTCCGTGGCTTTTCTTGTCCATGTGGTAAGTGGAGAGGGCATAACAGTGGAACCGTCAAAGATAAGAGCCATTCAGGAGTGGCCGTTGTTGTCTTTAGTGGCCGAAGTTAGGAGTTTCCTTGGACTGGCAGGCTACTATAGACAGTTTGTAGAAAACTTCTCGCGGATCGCTTTGCCTCTGACCACACTGACGAGGAAGGATCAGAAGTTCGTTTGTATGCCAGAGTGTGGACAAGCTTTTGAAGAGCTAAAGAGTCTATTGACCACGATGCCTGTGTTGACATCGCCATGTGGTACCGACGGATATGAGATCTATAGTGATGCTTTAGGGAGCGGCTTAGGCTGCGTTCTTTTGCAGTTTGGAAAACTGATTGCTTATGGCTCACGCCAGTTGAAAGTGCATGAGCGAAATTACCCTGTCCACGACTTAGAGTTGGCGGCGGTGATCTTTGCACTTAAGTTATGGCGGCATTATCTTTATGACGTAAAAGTGGATATCTTTACGGACCACAAGAGCCTAAAGTACTTGTTGGATCAGAAGGATCTGAATATGCGACAGTGAAGGAGGATGTAGTTCCTGGGGGGCTACACCTTTAGTATTCATTATACTCCTGGGAAGGGAAATGTGGTTGCTGATGCCTTGAGTCGGAGGGATCCTTCAAGGGCAAATTGGTTGCAGATGCATGATGAGCGTCTGATCCAGGAGTTGGAAGCATTAGAGATTTCTTGTGTTGACAAGAATTCTACAGCCGATGCATGCTTAAACTGGATGGAGGTACAATGTGACCTTGCAGATAGGGTTGGATGAGCAACGGAGATGGATAAAAGTCTCCAATGCTATGCCAAGGATGGGCTAGATGGCCAATTCTCCTGGGATGACGGCCTTTTGTGGAAAGATGGTCGTTTGTGCGTCCCGAGTATGGGTAAGTTGAGAGAAGAATTGATGTATGAAGCACACTTTACAAAATACTTAATTCACCCTAGGATCACAAAGATGTTCAAGGATATAAAAAAGTTGTTCTGGTGGCCAGGACTAAAGAAAGACATCGCTTATTATGTGGCTAAGTGTCAAACTTGTGCTTTAGTGAAAGCGGAGTGCCAGAAGCCCTGAGGTTTCTTGAAGACATTACCGATTCCGGAATGGAAGTTTGATGACATTTCGATGATTTCGTGCACGGGTTGCCAAGATCTCAATGCGGGAATGATTCAATCTGGGTGATTGTAGACTGGTTGACGAAAGTGGCTCACTTCCTTCCGAATAAGCGAGATGACTCAGTGGAAAGTTTGGCAAAACTCTATGTGGAGCAAATTGTACGGCTGCACGGTGTTCCTCGTAGGATCGTGAGTGATCGTGATAGACGATTCACATCGAACGATTTGAGACTAATCCATCAATTGTTGGGAACAAAGTTGACGTTCAGTACGACCTTTCTTCCCCAAACTGATGGCCAGACTGAGAGGACCAACAAAAAAATGGAGGATATGCTCCGGTTGTGTGCCCTGGATTTTGGTAAGAGATGGGAAGACCATCTCTATATGGTGGAGCTTGTGTAGAACCAGGCAAATCCAAACTCTATAAGCGTAAAGAAGTCGATGAAGCTAATTCGACGATACGCTCTATTCAAGAGAGGCTACCGATAGCCCAGGACCGACAAGCAAAGTACTACAATGCCAAGCACCGAACGTGGAGTTCACGGTGGGCGATTGGGTATATTTGAAGATCAAACCCTTCAAAGGCGTGTCCAGGATTCGGCGTCTGAAAAAGTTGAGTCCAAGATATCTTGGCCCGTTTGAAGTGGTGGAGCGAGTTGGGGAAGCTGCCTATCGGCTAGCTCTTTTGGCAGAATTGAGTGGATTACATGATGTGTTTCACATCTCTTTGCCTCGGAAAGCCGTCAAAGATCTAGCTCAAGTGATCACGAATAATCGTGTACCGGTTGAGTATGGGCTAACGACGAAGGTTCGGCCCATTCGTATTGAGGATCGAGCCGATAAACAGTTGCGAAACAAGACAATCGGGATGGTCAAAGTCCGATGGGACAACTGTGGCCGTGAGGAGCTAACATGGGAGCGAGAGCAGACCATGCGAGCTGAATTTCCCGAGTTGTTTGGGTAAACTGTTGTACAGTGCATAGTTTGGTGTAACATACATTTTAAAGTTATAACATTTTGCCTACTGGTTTCCTTACTGTGAGCAAATTTCGGGACAAAATTTCTTGTAAGTAGGGGAGGGTTGTAACACCCCAAATCCCACAATTGACCTAGGAATGGGTTACATGGCCTGGGACACGGGCGTGTCCCAAGCCATGTCCTGCTTGGTATGGGTGAGTAGCCTGGCAGGCGATCGACGAAAATTTTGAGGGGGAACATGCCCTGCGACACGGGCGTGTCTGAGGCCGTGTCCTCCTCTGGTCGACGAACTTCACTCGATGAAATGCCTCGGCGGCGGCGTATTTGCAGACGTGTGAGCGCACACAGCCTGTGACACGGACATGTCACATGGCCGTGTATTTCTCTGGAATGGGCCAAGGCATTGAGGCCTTGTGAACACGGGCAGGACACGGGTGTGTCTCTGGACACACGGCCTATGACACAGGTGTGTCACATGGCCGTGTTCTGTTCTGGTTGAATCAGCTGTGTGCCGCTTGAGGTACACGGCCACAGACACAGGTGTGTCTGAAGGCATGTTAGGGCACACGGACTGTGACACGGGCATGTCACATGGCCGTGTCCTACTCTGGGTAAGTCGGTTGTGTGCCGCTTAAGGTACATGGCATGTGACACGGGCGTGTCACAGGCCGTATCAGCCAAAAAATAGACCTTTGTGGAAAATTTGTGGTCGTCCAATTCCTTCATCTGGGATCTGATGGCCCAGGATTCTTCCTGCTGCTTTAAGGCCGAAAATGAGAAGAGAATCCTCATTTGATATTGGACCATTCTCTCTCTAAAAGAGCTAAAGAGAAGGGTGAGCTAGGAGGAGGAGGAGAAAAGGACCGGCCACCGGTGGAGCTGTAGAGTTCTGATTCGAGATCCGAGGCCAGCGTTGGGGATGCAAGGCCTCTGCTGTACTTTCCAGCTGGCTAGAATTCCATGGCTCCAAAGAGGTCGTCAAGGGTAACGATCTTCCTTCTTGGACATGTGAATTCCTTTCTTTTTGGCATCCGCATGGATTTCCCCCACCAGAGGGTGGATTGCGAAGGGATTTCCTTGGGTTGATTCTTGTAATCCCCAATAGTCTTTCATATAGATCCGGAAATATGTAGTACGGAATAGGCATGCTATGTGAAGCCCATCTGGATAGGTTGGTCTGGATTAGTGATGTTTCATTTGCACACCGGAGAAGACTCTGCGGTTAAACGTGTAGTTTGTGTGGTCAAAGGGTTGGACCTGTGAAGGACAGTAGCAGGAAGTACTGGAGTGGTAGTCCAGGAAAACACCCTTGTGATGCTTGTGCTGTGTGCTATGGAAAGACCAGTTTTCTGGCACTGTAGGATGTTGCAGTGTTTGGGCGGAGTTGGGTGCAGAAAGCGAGATCTGCGGAACCCGCTTAGCGATCGTGAAGGACGCTTGTATGAAGTCCCCTCATTTATTGTGAAGTCAGTCCGTGGTGGACATTGTGGCTATTGTGAAGCTAGTACGTGGTGGACATTGTGGATATTGTGAAGCCAGTCCTTGGTGGACAGTGTGGCTATTATGAACTTGATGAGCTCTTGAAAAAGCCTCGTGCCGAACAGGAATGGTGAAACCGACCCGCGCCTTATATTTAGCCTCGAATATGTTGGTATTCAGTGATGGCAAGGCAACTTGAGCAACGGGGGGTGATTGATTCATACCTGCATTATGTCTATCCAACTCAAAGACCTGAAAGTGCTGTCAGTTGGAGCGCATAATGATAGTCTTAGGCATGCGCGCCAGAAAGACTAAATGCTTAATTTTACCATTGGTTTCGGACCTAAAACATTGGTGGGACCCTGGTTCGCCGGTACACAGAGAATGTGCCTTGAGTGTACGGATCGTCGGACCACATGGCTGACGGTTGTGATGGATTGTTTGTGCGTGAGAGCACAATGTGTGATATATATCAGTGTCTGCATTGCTATGCCTGCAGGGAAGGAATACCACTACCCCGGGAAAGGGGTAGGGTCGTTATAAATTGGTCATCCGAATGCTGACCGTTGCCTTGTTTGCCACCGTTCGGTGGGCTGTCCTTATGCAGGTGCTGGAGAGCCAAGAGGGATACATAAGAGCTGAAATCCCTGCTGCTGTTGTTGCTGTTACCGTTGCTAGCCCTTAAAGGCTAAATAAAGAATGTAGTGCTTTGTTCACGTGTGGCCGGCCTGTGCGCCGATGTTTGGATTCCATACTTGTAAAGAGCAACTGTAAGACCATAAAGCCAAACAATATTGTATTTGGTGTACATTCCTGGTATTTATATCAGTGGACATTCATGGTTTGAGTTCAATATTTTTGTTAAAAGCTTCCGCTAGAATGCTATGAATTAGGATGCGCAACTCTGATATTAACCCGTGACTTCGCCGCATGTTTTTTGGCATATGGTATATGAACGGATGGAGTCGTTACAAGTGCTAAGATATTCCTTAGCGTTGTCAGAGTGAAAGATTTTAATAGACATATCAAACTGATTCTTAATCATATTAGAAAATGATGTCCATACAGAAAAGAGTTCGGAGCGATCCTTTAAAAGATACACCCACGTACACCTAGATAGATCATCAATAAAGGTTACAAAATATGAACTACCCGACCTATGATGAGGGTAGGAGCAGGACCCCAGATGTTGAAGTGAACAAATTCAAATGGATGGGAAGATCCATGACCTTGCTTCGGTGGGAAGGACGAGTGGTGATGCTTGCCAAGCTGACATGCGTCACAGTTGAGAGGAGGACTCTACGGAGGAAGGTATGGCAGAAGCTGACGAAGAAGTCACGGAGGAGCATGACCAAGACGAAGGTGCAACTGGAGAATATCAGTAGAAGATGAGGAGAAGGCGGACAATGTAGAAATGTTGTCGAGGAAGTATAGGCCGCCGCTCTCAGTCCCAGTAGCAATCGTCCGCTTGGAGACCGTATCCTGTAAAGAACAAGTAGTGGAAGTGAACGTGATAGAGCATTGTAGTCGCTTGCAAAGAGAAGTAACAGATAACAAGTTGCAGGGGAACTTGGGCACGTAGAGGGTGTCCACCAAGAGAAGAGACGGAGTGACTTGAACAACACCCATTCCATTGACCGGTGAGGGAGAGCCGTCCGCAACAACGATCGGGGGTAACCGATCATGATGTTCTAGGAGAGAAAAACATTCTGAATTGCCGGTCATATGATTGGTAGCACCATAGTCAATCAGCCATTTATCTTGAGTTGCGAAGTGGGCACTACCGGAAGACGTGACCATGGAGGCGGACGAATTCTAAGAAGAAGTGGAAGCATCCCCAAAGGGTCGAAGATGAGGATGCTTCTTCCAGCAGCGATCAACCGTGTGGTCGTTGCAGCCACAGTGAGAGCAGAGAAAGCGGGAAGCACCACGTTCGCAGGATGGGAGGTGGCGGCCACCAGAGCCACTTCGCTGAGTATGGTGAGCAGAGTTGTACGGTTGTGGAGGGGAGGATAACAGCGGATATTATAGTAGAGAGGTAACAGTGGCTATGTGGGCAGCAGTGGCATCCAGGGTGGGAGACTCCGCCTCGCCAAGGATTTGTTGACGTATCATGTCATACGACTCAGGATGTCACAGAAGATAACACACAATCAGAAGCTCGTGGAAGTATTTATGTTGCTCAGGGAGATTTGCCGAGAAGGGGCGATTTTGGAGAATTTCGGCTCCGAGAGCCTGAACTTGTTGGTAAGCAGCAGCAGAAGACATGGAGGGACGGGCAAAGAGGTCTGCATACAGAGTATAGATGCGGGACGTCTGAGCCCCCATCGAGTAGAGAGCGGCAAGATGTAGCCAAGTAGCCTTGACTGTTTATTCATGACGGATGACTGGTAGGCATTCATCAGAGAGGCTGTTAGCCAGCCATGTATGGACAAGAGCGTCGATGGCATCCTAATCGTCAAAGAGAAGGGAATCATGCGGAGGAGGGTCATCAGTGAGATGATAATGTTTGCATTGAGAGCGGATAAGGAAGGTGAAGGAGACACTCCAATCCAGGTAGTTGGGACCGATGAGTTTGGAAACGGTGCCAAGGTTGTCGAAGGAGTGAGAGGAGTAGGAGCGACAACAGGAGCATTGGTGGTAGAGATATCAGAGGTTGCCAAAGAAGAGAACAGCAAGAAGAACAAGTCAAGGCTAGAAGGAGAGACCGCAGAGACAAAGAACAAGTCATGGCAACAAAGAGCAGGGTGTAGATAGAAAAGGAGGGCGCGACGACTAGGCACATGTCTCGGCAAGAAGAGCAGGTTGCGATGACTTAAGAACTGGTCGCGGCAACAAAAGGAGGATGCAGCTACTAAAGACAGGTCACTGCAAGAGGAACAAGTCATGGAGACTGAATAATAGGTCGTGGCGAGAAGAAAGAGGTATCAAAGAGGCCACGCACACAAAGAGCAACGACAAGGAGAGAAAGAAACCACACGAATAGGGAGAATGTAGGCGGAAGAAACAAGTAGCAAAGACAGGCCGCGAGAAGAAGAATCAAGCCGCGTGGACAAAGAGGGCTCACAAAATCAAGAGAAAAAGATCGAGTCCTCTGATACCATGTGCGAACAGAAAATAAACATGCTGAAAATTTGGAATAACAAATTTTATTATCCAAAAAAGGTGGGTATTACAAAGGTATGACCTCCCTTTTATAGAATGGAGGAGATGAGAGAGATTATAAATAAGCAATGTGGGACTAAATAATTACAAGTATATGCGGCTTTACAAATAAACAAACCAAACAAGTCACGCGGTTAGACAAGCCGCTGGCATACCGAAAGAACGAAAGACTGCTGGTGATGGTTAAAACTACAAAATTATTTACGGTCACGCGGCGACCCGGCGGTTTTATTTGAGAAAAAAGGCAAAGTGATTTTATTTAAGAAAACAGGGCGCGCGTATTTATTTATTTATTTTGGATATAAAAAGGTTTAGATCGAGTTTTAACGAAAGGAGGCAAGTGCACCTATCGTGAGTAGTACAGGATATTCCGGGTGGAATATCGAGGTCGTATTGTTCTCGGGTCCGGTTCGATTATTTCTACTCTTCCCTGGAGGGGACTATTATTTTATCGATAATTATCTTGTCGGGATATTTTATATATAATAAAATGCAGAAAATGACAGAAAGAAAAATGAAAGCATGAAGGTGGTGCCGATGAAGAGCTTAGCTCGATGGCACCGAAAAAACAATTGAACTAAAATAGACTTTAAATAAAAAGAGCTCCTAAATTTCTAATTAATTAAGGCGGAGACTTGGCCGTGGAGGTTCCACTAAAATGAGCTCACCTAGCTATAGGGCTATCGCTCACCTGAACGCTAAGACTATTCGACCGGGCTCTCGTCCGACGAAGGATTCCTCTTAACGCCCGCATTACGCTAAGAACTCCGCTATTGGGTGGGGAACCCAATCCGGTAGAGTTGGCGCGCCTCCTCTCTCGAGGGTTAGTGCGGAACTCTCTTTACCAAGGGGTGATCTGTCCATACGCACGGCCTCTTGGCGAGCGTATGGAAAACGGAAATAGGGCCCACACATCGATATGTGGTCCTACGCGTCGTTAACCCCGGGCAAACCTTAAGTACTTTTTAATTAATTAGAAAGATTAGACCTTTAATTATTTTAAGCTATTTTATCTGTCCCAATGCTCTTCGATGCCGAGGGCTAAGAACGATTAGCCACTCATCGGAATGGGGACGGCTTGCGGAAAAAGCAGAAAAGAAAGCAATAAAGGAAAGCAGTAAATGAAAGCAGTAAAATGAAAGCAGTAAAGGAAAGCTGAAAATTGCAAGTCCTACTCAAACGAGTAGGACTGAAAAAAGCTGTAAATTGCGAGTCCCGGCGCAAATGTGTGGGCGGGAGAAAGAAAGCAGTAAAACGCACACACGCAAGTCCTACTCAAATGAGTAGGAGAAAAGAAATACGGGTCCTACTCAACCGAGTAGGACAAAATAAATGCAACACACGCACACTCTCTCTCGACATAAAGTAAACACACACACTCTACCGAAATAAAATCCAGCCATTAAACTCAAGTGAGTAGGCGGAAAAAAGGAAAATTACAAACTCACGCACTCTACAGAAAGTAAAATAAGCGAGCGCCATTTAACTCTTAACGAGTAGGCGGAAATAAATGCGCACAAGTACAGAAAATAATAAAAAAAACTAAGTTGTCTAAAATTGAAAACAACTGCATTTCTACCGCTAGAATGCGGTAGAAATGCATAAAAAGAGAAAAAAAAAATTAAACGGGAAGAAAGTTTTGCAAAAAAAAAAAAGATGAAAACGCAAGTGATCGAAAAATTAAAACGAATACATTTCTACCGCTAGAATGCGGTAGAAATGCATAAAAAGAGAGCGAAAAAATTAAATAAGGAAAAAGTTTTTGAAATAAAAACAAAATTGAAAATGCTTGAAAAATTAAAACGATTATGTTTTCATTCTTATAATTTTATAGAAACGCCTAAAAAGTGGAAATAAGACTAAAAGAGAACGAAAAGTTTTACAATCCTAAAGAGCCTAATTTAAAAGAAATTAAAAACCACTTTTATAACCGTGTTTTAAAAACCTATAGGAATGAAAACAAAGAAAAAAAATAATAAAGTGAACCTAAACAAGTATTTGCATGAAAATAAAATTGCGATTATAACGGCTAGAAATTAGACAAAAGTTATACGCTACAAAGGTTTTAGGAGACATAAAGAAAAAACAAAATAAAAACAAACATTAAAAATCACTTCGAGTAGGGCGCATGAATGGATTCCAAGCTATGCAAAGAGAGAGAAAACTAACACATTTTATTAATGAAAAAGTGATTACAAGAAAGCTAAAAACAAACACTAAGAGAGGGGGAAGAGAATCCCTTACATAGCATAAGAAAGCATTTCGGCAGCACCTACCCTAAGCAAAGTGGTTCAAAAAGTGAAACAGAAATCCAGAGCAGAACCTCTGAATTTATAGAAAAAATTTACATGGGTCACGCCCTTGGTCACGGGCGTGACAGGGGGCGTGACAGTACTATTTGAGAAGGCGGCCGGCGATTTGACGGGAAAGTTGACTTTGGGCTGGACACGTGTCGGTCTCGCAGTGGTCACGCCCTTGGTCACGGGCGTGACAGGGGGCGTGACAGGCAGGTGGATCTGGGCGCGGTGCGTCAAAAAGTCGCCGCGCGGGTCTTGTCGGGCTAGCTGGAAAGGTCACGCCCCAGGTCACGGGCGTGACTCTGGGCGTGTCGGCAGGTGTCGACACTCGACGAATGTCGAGCTGAAAGTGTCGAGTTGAAAATCGTCGAGCGGAAATTGATGTCACGCCCTAGGTCACGGGCGTGACTCTAGGCGTGTCGGCTGGTTTTCGACGATCGTTGAGCTGAAAACGTCGAGCGGGTGGACACGGGCTTGGGTCACGCCCCGTGTCGGGTGACACGGGCGTGACCCCGGGCGTGTCACGCTTTGCACTTCAAAATTTGATGATTGACTGGAATTTGACGTGTCACACCCTGGTCACGGGCGTGACCAATATGTCACGGGCGTGACATGTCAATTTTGGCAGATTTTTCATATTTTCCTGAAAAATAAAATAAAATAAGTTAGTATAATATTTACAAAAATAGGAGCATTTTATAAATAAAAATGACAAAAATAAATGAAAATAACTAAGTTAATGTACACAAAAATAGGTATATTTACAACTCATCAAATACCCCCATACTTAAGCTTTTGCTATTCCAGAGCAAAAGTTGGAGATGAACTTATAAGGAATAAAAGAAATCCTAAGTTTAGCTACCGCTTGACTTAATTAAAAGGAAGATCAAAATAAACATCCGGGGTTAAAGAATTAAATCCTAATTTATGAAATGTTATGAATAGAGAAAGAGTTTCAAAAAGACTTCTAGAAAAAATAAAATAGAAAGCAAAAAATTATTTTTGTTAGTTTAACAAAGATGAATTGGATTTATATAAAAAAACCTTTGCTTAAAAGAAGTTAAAGGAAATAATGCAATTTAAAAGTTATGCTCTCAAAAAAAATTTAAATTAATTCTAGAATCATTGAAATGAGATAAGTGGTTTGGTGGTTTATGAAGAAGGCTTGAATATTGAGGCGAGCTAATTTTTTCTCGAACCTCCAATTTTTTTTTTTTGGATAGTTAGGAAAACGAAATCTTATTTTCCTAACACATAATAAAATTTTTTTTTCTTTTTTAATAAGGATAAAATTAACCCAATGTATATTTGTAGGAGTAATGAATTTTATCCTCTTACTCCATATATAATCTTTTTAAATTATTGGGTGCCTATGTTTACGGAACGAAATCTTATTCCCATTGACATAGGATCTTTTAAGGGATAGGGGGGGGGGATCATGTCAATTAAGACACGAAAAAAAAATGGAAGTGGGTTTAGTTTTTCAAAAATAAAACTAGCTTTTAATCAAAAAGTTTTGAGAGCAACCTTTTTAAAATGAACGTTCCAATGTTTCTAAAAGCATGAAGTTGAAATAATTGAAATCCATGGATGTTATTTTCTAACATAAAAAACGAGCTTCTATTTATAAAATTAGAAGTGCTGGTGAAAAACAAGTTCCCTATTATAAGGAAAAGACATAAAAAATTCTTTAAATCTTAACCCCAGACACTTAAATCTATCGAACTTTAATTAATAAACGAATAGTGAACAAAGAATAACTAAAATTCGCATATAAATTAACTCGAAACTAGATTTTTGGAAAGCAAAAAGGGTTAAGATATGGTATATTCGAATTATTTTATTACATAATTAACAAAACATTTTTTTGATTTTTTAGGGATTTTATCATTTTTTGTGTTTTAATTATTATCTTTTTAGGATTTTTTTAGATTTTTTTATCTTTTTTTTAGGGTTTTTTGGTTTTTTAATTTTTTTATGTTTAAGTTTTTGAGGATAAATTATTTACAAGAATGAGGAGAGAAAGAAGAGTTATTTACAAAGAAGATAGGGGGGAAAGAGAGATTTTTACAAAAAAAGGCAAAGTAAAAACTCGATTGCGGCCCCGCGAACAGACTCTTATTTGAATGGTTGGTTCGATGAGTCGACCGTCGCGGGCAGGCAAGACGCAAGTTTTTACAAAAAAGAGAAGAAGAGGGGGGAAGAGAGATTTTATTTTTGTTTTGAAGTTTTTTTTTTGTTTTAATTAAAATTTTTTTTTTGAAATTCTTTGATTTTTGCATTTTTTTGTATTTTTTTGTTAAGTACTGAATATAAAAAGTACAGAAGAGGAAAACACCCCCATACTTAAACCCAACATTGTCCCCAATGTTGCTATCCAAGTATGCGGAACAGATAATATACAAAATAAAAAAAGTACAAAAAACAAAAACAGAGAGGGTAGAAGTTTCCCTAAGACGAATCCGGGAGGCCCAAGTTGAAACCCTGCATTATTTAGAAGAAAAAGCAAAAAGATAACAGAGAAAAAACAAAAAAGATAAACTCGGCCTAAAGATCGCGGGCGGTAGGGGGGATGTGC